>SKCR01027102.1:0-71951 GCA_019454045.1 Zanthoxylum bungeanum | reverse complement strand
ATGTAAAGAAATAGTTTCTCTCTCTAGTTTCTTTTAGTTTTTACTTTTTTTTTTAGTTTTAGTTTTGTAAATAATTTTAATTACGTTTTGTTAATATACCAATTTACTTTTTTACTTTTTACAGTTTTTACTATTCACCATGAGGAGGTAATTTCCCCAGCTAGGGTGAAAGGTAATTCTTTTACTGTTACTATTTAGATTAATCTCTTTTAAAAATAATATATTCACTATTTAAAATATTGACTAATAAAGGATACCGCCAGATTGGTCAGTTGGTAATATTATCACAAGTTTATATATTATTTTATGGGAGATATCTAAAATAGTAAACAGTAAAAGTAATTCCTTTTACCTTAGCATTTTATTTTATTTTATTTTACTTTTCAGCTTTTACTTTATGTCTTTTACTTTTCAGTATTTTTACTTTATGTCTTTTACTTTTAAGTTTTTACTAGCCCTAGTTATGTGTTAGTTATCTGGGGTTGTGATAAATTCTAATATCACCGGTTTATAAGGGGTTATTTTATAGTTTGGGTAATTTAAAGGTTTACTTATTAAGTCTTAAGCTTAATGCTTCTTGTTGTCTGATCACCAATAAGATTGATGTGGTAAATCTAAAATGAACTAGACATAGGGATTTTAGGTTTCAGCCTTAGACTTAATAGCCCACGATTTTCCTTGAGGATAGATAACCCTTTAATAGATTTCCTTACAGGATAGACATATACCTGTCCGGCGGGGGTAGCTATAATTGGAACTTAAACTTAATGGATCCAGATAATTTGGTTGACATAGACATATGGTTCAATTGGGTTAAACTGGGTATTTGCGTCTGACCATCGACAGAGGCTTTTGCATAATTTAGTGTTCCAGGTTAGTAAACTGATTTATTACACAAACATAAAATAATCACTTCATCTTTTAAAAGATATTAGAAGGATTCACAACCCTAGATCTTTGTGTCTTTTTTTATTTTCATTAGTATTTTCTTTTGTCTTTTTATTTATTTATTTAGCAAATCTACAATCAACCAAATCAATCAAGCAATCAATTAGATATCTGTAAATAAATAGATTCAATAATAATAACAACAGTAGGAATTAAGTCCTCGTGGGATCAATATTTTTATACTACTTGAACGATACGTGCACTTGCGTTATACGTGTGTGTTTACGCCGGCCAAGTTTATGAATTTTACAAATGAAATGGCTTGGTATTTATAGGCAAAATTTTGCCTCCATCAAATCATCCACCAAATCAATTATTAATTGCTCCACTAATTGCTCCACCAAATCCATTATTAATTGCTCCATTAATCTCTTATCATGTTTGGTGATGATTTGATAATTTTTATTATTTATTTATTAATTTATTTTTTTGCTTTGAAAATGATTGAAATTGACTTTAATAATTATACACAACACACTTCTGTATGGTTCATCAATTTCGGGCATGACATCTTCAGAATTCGAAATTATTTTGTCTTTTAAAGTTGTAGATCTTTGATTCTTCTTTAATCTGAAACTTGAATCAGCTCAATCCGATATCAGAGTAAAAAGTTATACAAACAATACGACATATGCGCAAAATTGGAATTTCCAAAACTGCACTTCGTCAAAAACGCCATTTCAAGTTTCCAATCTCCAAAATTAAAATATCAAGTCCAACAATTGCCCTTATTTGACCCATATTTCGTCCTAAATGATTTCATTGAGATCCGATATTATTTTATCTGCAAAATAAACTAAAACACATCAAAACGTTCATCAAACCCGAGAAACTAAACAAAATATTAAGTAAAAGGGGCGGTAAATATTGATATATTTTCCGCTCATCACACCCCCAAACCTAACATTTTGCTAGTCCTCGAGCAAAACAACAAAATAAAATACAAGATACAATTAAAATTAAACTAAGCCACTTTCGTAGGGATCACGTTGCATTTAGCGTATGCAACAAGCCTTTAAACCCCTAGGTGTCCCTAGTGGACGAGTTGTAGTCTCGTGAGGGTTTACAGCAAAGATACCCACAAACATTTTACAAAAGTAAAAAGGTAGTGAAACTAATGCACACAAAATTAAACTTGACCGGCGTAAACACACACGTATAACGCAAGCGCACATATCGTTGAAGTAGTATAAAAATATCGATCCCACGAGGACTTAATATCTAATCTATTAATTTTATGAGGTCAAATGATTACTAGTATCTAACAGGTTGATTGATTGATTTGAAATGGTGAAGATTCTAAATTTAAAAGCAAGTAAATAAAATTGTCGAAAATAGGTTTTAAGAAAATTCAATATTAAAAACTATATATGGTTGTGATTTCTTGCAATATCATTTTAAAGATGAAGTGGTTATCTTAAAGTTGGGTAATATATTGATTTATTAACCTGGAACACTAAATTATGTGTAAGCCTCTGTCGATGGTCAGATACAAATACCCAGTTTAACCCAATTGAACCATATGTCTATGTCAATCAAATTATCTGGATTCATTAAGTTTAAGTTCCAATTATGGCTACCCCCGCCCTACAGGTATATTCCTATCCTGTAAGGAAATCTATTAAAGGGTTATCTATCCTCAAAGAAGATCGTGGGCTATTAAGTCTAAGGCTGAAACCTAAAATCTCTATGTCTAGTTCATTTTAGATTTACTAGATCAATTTTATTAATGGCCAGTTAATGAAAAAACATTAAGATTAAGACTCAATAAACAAATCTTTATATTACCCAAGCTATAATCTAACCCCTTATAAAACGGTGATATTAAAAGTCATCACAACCCCAGATAACTAATTTAGTTACAACACATAACTAGGGCTAGTAAAAACTTGAAAATAAAAAACATAAAAGTAAAAATGCGGTAAAGTAAATACTGAAAAGTAAATTACAATAAAATAAAATGCTAAGGTAAAAGGAATTACTTTTACTACTACTAATTTAGATATCTCCCATAATATAATATATAAACTTATGATAACATTACCAACCAGCCATATAGACGGTATCCTGATTAAGTCAAATTAAGTCCAACCAGCCATTAAGGCGGTAAAAAGATTTGTCCATGAACCTGCCATATAGGAGGTAAGAAAGTTTAATTACCAACCGACCAATCTGGCGGTATCCTTTTTAAGTCAATATTTTAAATAGTGAATATATTATATTTAAGGGAGATTAATCTAAATAGCAATAGTAAAAGAATTACCTTTCACCCTAGCTGAGGAAGTTACCTCCTCATGGTAAATAGTAAAAACTGTAAAAAGTAAAAAAAATAAGTAAATTACTATTATTATAAACGTAATTAAAATTAATTACAAAACTAAAAAACTAAAAAACTAAAAATTAAAAGAAAGTAGAGAGAAAAACTCTCTTTACATAGAATAGAAGAGAGAGAGTGGTACACTAAATCTGAAATTTGAAGCTCTATTTATAGGCCTCGGTAGGCTTCCAGCGTCGCGACGCCAGGGCCTTTGGCGTCGCTACGCCAGCTTCTGTCGAAGTTGTGATGAGCGGAAAATATATCAATATTTGCCGCCCCTTTTACTTAATATTTTGTTTAGTTTCTCGGGTTTGATGAACGTTTTGATGTGTTTTAGTTTTTTTGCAGATAAAATAATATCTGATCTCAATGAAATCATTTAGGACGAAATATGGGTCAAATAAGGGCAATTATTGGACTTGATATTTTAATTTTGGAGATGGAAACTTGAAATGACGTTTTTGACGAAGTGCAGTTTTGGAAATTTCAGTTTTGCGCATCTGTCATATTTTGGGCATAACTTTTTACTCCGATATCGGATTGAGCTTATTCAAGTTCCAGATTAAAGAAGAATCAAAGATCTACAACTTTGAAAGACAAAATAATTTCGAATTCAGACGATTTCATTCCCGAAATTGATGAACCATACAGAAGTGTGTTGTGTGTAATTATTAAAGTCACTTTCAATCATTTTCAAAGCAAAAAATAAATTAATAAATAAATAATAAAAATTATCAAATCATCACCAAACATGATAAGAGATTAGTGGAGAAATTAATATTGGATTTGGTGGAGCAATTAGTGGAGCAATTAATAATTGATTTGGTGGATGATTTGATGGAGGCAAAATTTTTGCCTATAAATACCAAGCCATTTCATTTGTAAAATTCATACTTTCTTCTAAGGAATTCCTTAAGAATACTAAGAAGATTGTATCTTGTTTGTTTATTTACAGCTTTCAGTAATTAATTTCCGCATTCGTACTTTCTTTTCTTTACTTTTCAGTTTTTTTACTTTTTGCAATTTACTTTTACGCACAATACTTTTCTTTCTTTAATTTTCAGTAATTTACTTTCAGCAATTTACTTTCAGCAATTTACTTTCAGCAATTTACTTTCAGCAATTTACTTTCAGTAATTTACTTTCAGCATTTAATTTTCAGTATTTAATTTCAGCATTTACTTCATCATTTACTTTTCAGTATTTAATTTTCAGTATTTAATTTTCAGTATTTTACTTTATGTCTTTATTTCATTTAAGTTTTTTTTACTACCCGTAAATATGTGTCGTACTAAGCCAGTAATCTGGGGTTGTAATGAAATCCAATATCACCGGTTTATAAGGGGTTAGATTATAGCTTGGGTAATATAAAGATTTATTTATTGAGTCTTAATCTTAATGCTTTTTCATTAACTGGCCATTAATAAAATTGAACTGGGAAACTTAAAATGAACTAGACATAGGGATTTTAAGTTTAAGACCTTAGACTCAATAGTCCACGATCTTCCTTGAGGATAGATAACCCTTTAATAGATTTTCTTACATGATAGACATATACCTGTCGGGCGGGAGTAGCCATAATTGGAACTTAAACTTAATGAATCCAGATAATTTGGCTGACATAGACATATGATTCAATTTGGTTAAACTGGGTATTTTTGTCTGACCATCGATAGAGGCTTACACATAATTTAGTGTTCCAGGTTAATAAATCAATATACTACCCAACTTTAAGATAACCACTTCATCTTAAAATGATATTGGACGAAATCACAACCCTAGATAATTTAATATTGAATTTTCTTAAAACCTACTTTCGAATATTTTTTTACTTGTTTTTAAATTTAGAATCGTCACCATTTCAAATCAATCAAACAACCTGTTAGATACTAGTAATCATTTGACCTCATAAAATTAATAGATTAGATATTAAGTCCTCGTGGGATCGATATTTTTATACTACATGAACGATACGTGCGCTTGCGTTATACGCGTGTGTTTACTCCGGTCAAGTTTTTGGCGCCGTTGCCGGGACTTATTTATCTTTCACTATTAATTTTGGGGTTAGATATGTTACTTGTATCTAAATTATTTTTACTTATTGTTTTCGTTTTCTTGTGTTTCAGGTTCTCAGAAACTACATGAGACGAACCATAAGCTTTGAACTCCGATCGCTTGACCCAGAAATTGAAAGAACCATCAGACAGTTGAGAAGGGAAAGGCGAGAAGGCCAAGAAGCTTTAGTCAACATGGAACCTGAACCGTTGGAGGTTGCACCACCAATTCCCATTCGAGACAGAACCATTCCGGTGGGTGACAGACTCATTTCATGTATTGTACTTCCTCCCTTACCAGCAAATGCGTGTGACATCAAAACATGCATTCAGATGATTCAACAGTCAGTTCAGTTCGGGGGGAATGCAACTGAAGATCCTAATGCCCACATCAGTAACTTCCTGGAAGTTTGCGGTACTTTCAACTATAACAGAGCATCAAAAGAAGCAATGAGACTGCGTGTTATCCCATACTCCTTGAAGGACAGAGCTAAAGCATGGCTACATTCACTACCAGCAGGTTCTATCACAACTTGGAACACTTTAGCCACCAAATTTCTTGCAAAGTACTTTCCACCAGCCAGAACTGGAAAGCTGAGGAATGACATCACATCCTTTGTGCAACAAGACTCAGAAAATCTCTACGAAGCTTGGGAAAGGTACAAAGATTTGCTTCAGAAATTTCCTCACCATGAGATTCCAAAATGGCTTCAAGTCCAAACATTCTATAATGGACTTTCTGGAATAATGAGAACCACAATTGATGCTGCTGCTGGAGGAGCTTTAATGGCAAAAGAAGAAGATGAAGCCTGGGACCTAATCGAAGAAATGGCCAACAACAATTCTTTATGGCCAACAGAAAGGAGCATGATCCAAAGAATTGCAGGAATTTATGAAGTTGGAGCCAACACAGCACTGAATTCCAAGCTGGATGTGATTTGCAAAAATCTGGAAACTCTTAACATAAAAGTTAATGGTGGATCCATAAGTTCACCATTTGGAGGAGCACCTGAGTCAGAATATTTCAACCAACATAAAGAAACGGTGAATTATGTCAATAATTTCAACAGACAGGGGAACAATCCATATTCCAACACCTACAACCCAGGGTGGAGGAATCACCCCAATTTCGCTTGAAGCAACAATTCAGGGCAAATGAACAATCCACCACCCGGATTCCAACAACAGAACAAAAGCCAGGAACATGCAAATGAACCAGGAATAACAGAAGTGTTGACCCACTTGAAAAATATAGAAGTAAAACACGACTCTCAAGCAGCAAGATATGATGCTATGCTTCAATCTCAAGCAGCAAGATATGATGCTATGTTTCAATCCCAAGCAGCATTAATTCAAAGTCAATCAGCTTCTATTAAAGCACTGGAGAATCAAATTGGACAACTGGCCAATGCTCAGAGTTACAGCCCTTCCTAGCAACACAGAGCCAAATCCAAGGAACATGGGGAATGAGAAATGTCATGCCATCATGTTAAAAAGCGGTACTGAAATCACCAAAGATGTTGGAATCAAGGCAACAACAATTGAAGATTTTCCAAAAGAAACAAAGCAACAAATGGAGGAAAGAGAAGCAAAGGAAAAAGAACAGATCACTCCACCTCCACATTTCCTCAGCGTCTTCAGAAGAATAAACTGGACAAGCAGTTTGCTCGATTCTTGGAGGTGTTCAAAAAGCTGCATATCAACATTCCATTTGCAGAAGCGTTGGAACAAATGCCTAGCTATGCCAAATTCATGAAAGACATTCTTTCACAAAAGCGGAGATTGGGAGATTATGAGACAGTAGCATTATCAGAAAGAGTGCAGCGCCATCATTCAGAGAAAACTTCCTCCAAAGTTGAAAGATCCTGGCAGTTTCACTGTTCCTTGCACCATAGGAGAACATGACTTCGGTAAGGCTCTGTGTGATTTAGGTGCTAGTGTTAACTTGATGCCTTGCAAATTGGAGAAACAATGCCCACTTCAGTCTCACTACAACTTGCTGATAGAACGCTCGTATTTCAAGAGGCGTAGTTGAGGATGTGCTGGTCAAGGTTGACAAATTCATTTTCCCAGCAGATTTTATTATCCTTCCTATGGAGGAAGAAGCAGATGTGCCAATCATCATTGAGAGACCATTCTTGGCTACAGGTCGAACCATTATTGATGTACAAAAAGGAGAACTAACCATAAGGGTACAATACCAAGAAGTAAAATTCAATGTTTTCAAAGCCATGAATTTCCCAGATGATGAAAAGAAGGAGGAATGTTTCAGACTTGATGTGATACATAGTACCGTTCAGAACTCTGATGAAAGACAAAGTTCTACTGACAAACTTAAAGCATGTCAATTACATGTGGAGCCTGAAGATAAAGCGGACTGTGTACTGAAGAAGCCTATTCATGCACTACAAGCAACAAAAGAGAAAAAGTTCCACCAGCTCAACGAATTGGAGAAATTTCATATACAGCCTTTTGAGGATGCCAAATTGTACAAAGAAAAGGCCAAGAAGAGACAAGATGAGAAGTTAGTGCGCATACAACTGAAACCAGGGCAGAAGGTACTGTTAAACAAATCAAGGGGGAAATTCTTCCCATGGAAGCCAAAATCACGGTGGTCAGGTCCATTTGTGATCACCAAGGTTTTACCAGACAGAGCCGTTGAGATACATGATCCTGACTCCAAAAAAACTTTCAAGGTTAAAAAAACAAGCATGTTAAGCACTACTGGGGAGAATCATTTGAGCGACAAAAAGAAAGTGTCACACTTTATGATCCAGCATAAACGTTCGAGCAGTCACGTCTAGCTGACGACTTTAAACTTAGCACTCGCAGGGAGGCAACCCATGCAATTTTTGTATATATTGTGATCTGGTGTGTTTTATTTTTGCAGGTTTAGTCATTTCATGATGGAAGAAGCTCTCGCAAATCTTCACAAGCAATTTCCTTCTCTCCCTAAAAAATCTCTAATGAAAGTCTACAAAGTTCGCTTGGAACGGATGAGATTACTAACAATCAAAGGTATTCCTAATGACATTTGTTGGGTAATTGAAGCACGAGTCCGATTAGCAGGTGAGTCTTCTGACTCTTTTATTTCACATCTGTCTGGTTTTGGAAGAATCACCTATGCAAAGAAACGTAGAGCTAAACAAATAGGTGTTTGTTACAAATGTGCACGCTGGAATTGCAATACTCGTTGTCGTTCTTTAGGAATGGTGTCTGATAATCGTGAAGACAAAATTAAATTCATTAGGGATGGCTTGAGTAAGGAGTCTTTAGATGATATATCTTTAACTCTTGAGACGCATTCCAGTGGATATGTTCACATAGCCATTCGCAAATTACATACACAATTCCAAAAAGAAAGACAACAATTAAGTCTTGGGAATCTGACTCAAAAAGACCCTGTTTTCCAGTTTATAAGAAAATTGGATGTGAAGCTTGTCCCTGACGCATAGACGTCAATCAAGCTGTTACTTTTCTTGTAAATATTATATCTCTTTGTCTTTTCTTAATAATTGTGATTTGTTTTGTTGTTTTCTTTTATTTTCTCTGACAGGATCCAGACCTTTTTGACTATCACGATATTATTTCGCTACTAATCGTCCTATGGAAGATACTTGTGCTATTTTTACTCACCCTTTTCAGGTACTATAAATTCATCCCGTCATTGCACTTTTGAAGGCATCCAGAGTTGAGAAAGAAATAAATATAAAAAATGGAAGCCACTTCAAGAAGACGAGTTGAAAACATCTGTGTGTTTTGCGGTAGTAGTGTTGGTGTTAAGCGCACAATACGTAGAAGCAGCACAAGAATTGGGTCGAGTCTTAGCTGCAAGAAATATGCACTTAATATATGGCAGATGCAATCTTGGACTTATGGGGATCGTTTCAAAAGCTGTACAGGAAGGAGGCAGTCACGTTTGGGAATCATCCCAAAACCTTGGCAGAAGCAAATCTTATTGAACCATCAAACGGAGAGGAACTGATCGTGCCAGGTATGTCTGAACATTTGGTAGAAATGATTAACCGTGCTGATGCTTTTATTGCTTTGCCAGGTGGCTTGGGTACATTGGAGGAAATTTTTATTGTGCTATCTTGGGCGAACCTGAACATACATCAGAAACAAATTGGGTTGTACAACGTTGATGGATTTTATGATTTTCTTTGTGTGTTTCTTGATGATGCCCGGACAAATGGATTCGTGTCAAAATCTTTGAAAGAACTCCTCTTTACTGCAAGAACTGCTCCGGATCTAATAGACCAACTCATAGCCTATGAACCACGAGTTGACCCTATCCTTTCAAAGATAAATTGGTTTGAGGACGATCGTGGTAAGAGGGGTAGGATTAATCTGGATCTTAACCTTTAATTTCTTGTAGAATTTCAGCTAACCAGATATTATTTTCTAAACTCTTCTTCTACTTTTTAAGACATTGGGGGCAATGTCTCATTTAGGTTTGGGGGAGGGAATTAGTTGATCAGTACCTTATTTTTAGTTTGTGTGTTGTTTTTTTTTTAGTCCAAAATTTTTCGAAAAATACAAAAAAAATGAATTTTTTTCAAAAATTACAAAAATATTTTGCATTTTTTGTTTTTATTTTGACTAAAAAGGGTGAAATTGGTGAGAGATAGCTGAGTAAGGAGTTTCCACTCCTGAGACGTATCTCAGGCCTAATTTCGAAATAAGTTAATTTTTGTTTATTTCCTTTTGAATTATTTAATTTGTGAATTCTCCTTAACACTGACTAAAATGAATCTTCATATGCTCAGTTGACAGATATTATCAATATACATAGTAACATACAGACATGAGCTAAAATTGAAAAGTTTGTAATATTCAGTGCTCTAGTTTAATTGGAGGAAGCATCTCAAAAAGCAATGGAGTAAAAAAAGAAAAAAAAATCCGAGATCCGAGTTATTAAGTCTTTAAGGGTGTTTTTAACACCTAGTGCCCTAAAACCAACTGGTTTGGGAGTCACTTGCCCAAAGCTCGCTACATGGATCAAAGATGCTGCAACGGCGCAAAAAACTTGGCCGGCGTAAACACACACGTATAACGCAAACGCACGTATCGTTCAAGTAGTATAAAATATCGATCCCACGAGGAATTAATTCCTACTGTTGTTATTAATTATTGAATCTATTTATTTACAGATATCTAATTGATTGCTTGATTGATTTGGTTGATTGTAGATTTGCTAAATAAATAATAAAAAGACAAAAGAAAATACTAAAGAAAATAACAAAAGACACAAAGATCTAGGGTTGTGAATCCTTCTAATATCTTTTAAAAGATGAAGTGATTATTTTATGTTTGTTTAATAAATCAGTTTACTAACCTGGAACACTAAATTATGCAAAAGCCTCTGTCGATGGTCATACGCAAATACCCAGTTTAACCCAATTGAACCATATGTCTATGTCAAACAAATTATCTGGATTCATTAAGTTTAAGTTCCAATTATGGCTACCCCCGCCCGACAGGTATATGTCTATCCTGCAAGGAAATCTATTAAAGGGTTATCTATCCTCAAAGAAGATCGTGGGCTATTAAGTCTAAGGCTGAAACCTAAAATCCCTATGTCTAGTTCATTTTAGATTTACCACATCACTCTTATTGGTGATCAGACAACAAGAAGCATTAAGCTTAAGACTTAATAAGTAAACCTTTAAATTACCCAAACTATAAAATAACCCCTTATAAACCGGTGATATTAGAATTCCTCACAACCCCAGATAATTAACACATAACTAGGGCTAGTAAAAACTTAAAAGTAAAAGACATAAAGTAAAAATACTGAAAAGTAAAAGACATAAAGTAAAAGCTGAAAAGTAAAATAAAATAAAATAAAATAAAATGCTAAGGTAAAAGGAATTACTTTTACTATTACTATTTTAGATATCTCCCATAAAATAATATATAAACTTGTGATAATATTACCAACCGACCAATCTGGCGGTATCCTTTATTAGTCAGGTTTAAACCAGATTAAAATGAATTACCAACCGACCAATCTGGCGGTATCATTTTTAAGTCAATATTTTAAATAGTGAATATATTATTTTTAAGGGAGATTAATCTAAATAGTAACAGTAAAAGAATTACCTTTCACCATAGCTGGGGAAATTACCTTTTCATGGTGAATAGTAAAAACTGTAAAAAGTAAAAAAGTAAATTGGTATATTAACAAAACGTAATTAAAATTATTTACAAAACTAAAAACTAAAAAAAACTAAAAACTAAAAGAAACTAGAGAGAGAAACTCTCTCTTTACATCAAAGAGATGAGAGAAAGTGGTGCAACTAAAACTGAAATTTGAAGCTTTATTTATAGGCCTCGGTAGGCTTCCAGCGTCGCGACGCCAGGGCCTTTGGCGTCGCTACGCCAGCTTCTATCGACGTGGCATGCTCTGGTTCGTCGGTTTGCAGATTCTGGATAAGCTAATAAGGTGACACGTGGCGAGGTGGTTGCTCTTCAATTATTGTGACACGTGGCGGCTTCTGATTGGTCGATGAGATTCTTATCCGCCACGTGTCAGATAAGGATTAGATACTCAATGATTGATGTTGATGTGGCGCTAACGTGGCGGTGATGTGGCGGTGACGTGGCGACACGTGGGAAAGAGACTGTCGGCACCGTAGGATTACGACACGTGGCACTTCCTGATTGGCTGATGATGACGTGGCGGTGAGGTGGCTGTTTGCCTTGGTCAACCTCGTGATGTGGCTGATGACGTGGCAATGACGTGGAGTGACACGTGGCACATGTGGCGATGATGACTGTCGGCACCATATGATACTGACACGTGGCACGGCGTATGGTAGCACATCGGCTGTGATGGTGACACGTGGCACGGCGCACGTTAGCAAAGTCAAACTTTTCTCAGATTCTGATTTGTGGACCCGGCGCACGTTAGCACTGTTCGGCGCATGTTAGACGTCGCGACGCTGAAGGTCTTGGCGTCGCGACGCAGGAATTTACCAAAATGCCCTTTTCGTCTAATTTTAACTGTTTTGGCCCAAATCACCTCCAGAATGTCCTGAAACTTTATTTATCTACAAATAACACAAAACACATCAAAATATTCACAAAACTCAAGAAACTATACAAAATATTAGGTTAAATGAGTGGGAAATAGTGATAGATTTACCACTCATTATAGCCCACACTACTTTCCGTTGGTAACGAGATATAGCTCGGAAGATCTTGTGGCGTTGAACAAAACATATTATTCTTTTCATCTCCATCTCACGGTATTGGGAAAATTTTACTGCCCATTGCGATGAATCACTTGGTTGATTCGGGACTCAATTTGTTTCGTTTTAATTCAGGTTTTGGGAAACACCATGGGGACCTTTTGGGGCTGAGTTAGGATTTTTTTTGAGTGGAAAAATCAGACCTAAAATGCTACAGCAGGTTACGCAAATTAGGGGTTGGTTTTGGGTGCAGTTCGCGTGTGTAACGTGTGTAACGGGGACTATTTCACGCGTATTCCGGGGCTGAGATCTTGTCCGAAACAGAAGAAAAACTTCAGTATAAGTGCTGGTTCCATTCGGCTTTAAGGAAGGGAAGACATAAAAATTTTTCAAGGTCGATCCGTGTGCCTAATCGTTTCCTACAAGCATTCGAACAAACCTTTCTAGAGAGCATACGTTCGAGTGGCATTCGAACACCCGTGCGGAATTGAGTTATTTTGGATGAAATTTTAACCTAATTTGGTATTGGGAAGCCTCTCTTTTTACCATACCTATATAAAGCACATATAACCACGTTTCTCATGTGTTGAAATGATATTCCGCTGAGCCACAAAACCTTCATAGCTTTCAACCTACTTGTTCATCACCTTGAAGACTTCTTTGAATCTTTTGTCTTCGTGTTTCCTGGTGATATAGAACTTTGATAAACCATCAAAACAAACAACCCAACTTCCTAACCCTTCAGAGTTCTCTAGGAGGAACATTTCCAGTCGGAGTTCCGACATTCAGAGCTGCAGAGGTGATTCACTCAGAGACTTCAGAGGTTCTGAAGAAAACTGTGGTGTGCGGGCTTGAGGAGTCCCTTGAGTTCTTGCAGTCTAGAGGTACTGGAGTCAGTAGAGTTGTCGTCATAGGTCTTTTACCATCACTGTAAGTTTTTCTCATATAGTGGATTTTAGGATGGTAGCCGAGATACCTGAAGTGGTTTTTTACTCGCATGAGTTTTCCACTTCGTCACCAAAATACTTGTGTTGATTTTGTGTGATTGATATTTATTTTCAGCATTATTATTTATTGCGTGAACATTCTGCTTTGATCTATAACTGCGTTGACTTAAGGTTGAGTAGTTAATTTGATTAATCCATAGACATGTTAGTTATGACTTGTCTTAGTTAATTGTGATAAATTCCACATAGGGTCGGAACTTAGGATAATTATGAACTTTCACTATATTTTTAACAACTATATTTTTTACCAGTACAACAAATTCATCATGTAACATATGAAAAGTGTGTAAAATGTTAATATATTATTGTTGATGGTTGTTTTTCATTTCAAAGGTAATGTGAAAAATTAACCCATTGAACAAACTCATTCAACAGTGATTTTGTTTGGTTAGTAGGGAGCCAAATGCAGACTCAACAAGAAGATAGATAAATTACATAAATAAAAATTTATATGGTTCAGCGGAGAGTGGCCCCAACCAATATTTATGGGAAAAAGTATTTTATTACTGCTCAAGATCAAGACCGATCCGAGCTACAAGTGGGGTAGTAATCTTACAAAGAGTTTATAACACATCAGGTCTTACACTAACCTATTATAATTCTCTCAATGGTCAAACAACCGACCATTTTTCTCTCATTATCACTAGTTTTTTAAGATCTTTACTCTTTTATAAGTTGTAAGATGCAAAATTTGCTAACCCTTGAATCTGTGGCCTAAACACATTTATATATACTCACAAATCCATTATTCCATCACCCATGATGTCAGCTCATGTCACTCTGTCATCATTGCAGTAACAACTTTCCTCAACTACCCATAATTCGACCAATCAGATTAGCCATTTTCTTTATCACTGCGTCGGCCTATGGCGGCTCTTGTCGGCCACTTCCCTGCCCCTTACGCTACCCTATAGCAACCTCCGGTAGCCTATGACAACTCACATTGGCTAGTTTCACGGTGAATCACTGTTTTCCCATAGTCATCATTAGCCTTGTAGAAAAGTATCTTCTCACTTTATGGCACGCGTCACTTGACTCAAGCATAAATTGACCAGCGATCCCAACTCTGTTCCTCGGGTAGGCATACCGAGGTGGATGATACTGGTCATAATTTCCTTCTGGTTTCTTAACAAGGTCAAGTTCATAAACAATGACCACATTGGGTCGGCTTCCATAAATACTCAAATGAGCCTAAATCTAACACTTATTCTTTTGGTCTAGTCGGATCAATAGCTCACTTCGTCCTCAGCTTACTCTGCCTTTTTGAGAACTCCTATGTATATTGGTGTTGGGCCCCTATGCTGACTTCAGCCTCTCTGGGACTTTAGACCATTATCATCATCTTTTGGCCAAGTACAAACCTCATTCTACCCTCTTCCGTATTTGAACTTCCTCGGGGTGAAAAACCACCATCAACATATGTCCCATAGTTCACGTTATCAACAAGTTGATGAGTTGATTTCAGAAACTTTAATAAGAGATGGTGGTGCTCGATGGTGAGATCGACCCGGTGTGCTCGGGCTACGGTCTCCGTATCTCAACCTTCCCAAGGCTTATGTGTTGCCAAATATTCCCTTTTTGAAAGTTGCATTTTCCTCTACCATCTTTTAAAAGAAACTCATAGGGTTCTGAATCGTCCATAGGAAGATTTGAAGGCATAATGGTCTTCCTTAAATGTCTATAAAATCCATCAAATCATCTTATGCTTTGTCTCCCCAACGTGCCAAGTGTCATCTATCCATGACTTACGCTCCAAAACTTGGACAGCCGTGATCAACTGAGCTCGCGGCTCTAATCTTAGCCTTCCATTTGAACCCAACGGTTGTGATTGAACAAACACGTGTTATCAATCCTCTATTCTTGCTTCAATCTGACGACCAAAATTAGCCTGAGCAGC
Source organism: Zanthoxylum bungeanum (assembly GCA_019454045.1). Classification (NCBI taxonomy): domain Eukaryota; kingdom Viridiplantae; phylum Streptophyta; class Magnoliopsida; order Sapindales; family Rutaceae; genus Zanthoxylum; species Zanthoxylum bungeanum. Next base: position 56,532 of record SKCR01027102.1, on the reverse strand, counting down.
TTATTTTTATTCCGTTTCTCTTTATTCCTCAACTTTACAACTTCATCTTCCTCTCAAGTGGCGTTTTAATTCCGTTCGATCTTTGCAACTCCCGTGCTTTTTCAACAACTTCGAGCATTTTTATTCATCACCAACCTGTAATACCGAAAGTAAGTACTTCCCTGATCCCTATTTTTACTTTGTTCATGATGAGCATACTTAGTACTTAAATTGATATGCGATGACTGATGAAATTTGAAGGTGTATTTGTGATATTTTCTAGGTTCTTATGGGTTAATGGTAGTTTTGATTTTTCTTGCTATGTACATATATTTTTTTGTCATAATGTGGATATAGGGGTGTGTGTTTTTGGGTATGTGTTTGGATGTAAAAAGTCTGTGTTTTTAGATTTTTTGGCGTGTTTACCCTAGTAGTATTTGCAAATTTACCGTTTTGCCACTGTTAGAACACTTAGAGCTTTTTAGGGTTAGTCACTTGGTAGGGATAAAGATATAAAGAACCCTAAATATACATATTAACTCTACTAACCATATGAGTAGTCTAAAAAAACTCTCAAGTTACCTTGAACTAACCTTTTCCCTTGGGTCGCTCGTTGGCAGGAATGTCAAACTCTGACTGTTCTTCCCCAACTCCCCTCAACGTCCTTACTCCTCTTGTATCTTCCCCACTTTAGACTGATCCCATCAACGTGGAAGACAGTGATTACAACACCTCCCAACTCCATCTGAAGAGGAGAATGAGTCATATACGGACAGGATAGCCCGACCCAACCCGACGCCTATACCTTGGACTTCATCATTTTGGACATGGATAGAGCTTCATTCATCACTCCAATAGATCTGGAGCAGCTTAGGGAAAGATTCAATATTCCCGAACAGATTATTCTAGAGGTGCCTGACGAATGGGATTACGCCAAATTACCAAAATGTGATATGATGGCTCTCTGCGCAGCTTTATTTTTTTGGACAATTATGACCTATAGCGTCACTATTTGTACAGATCATGGTGTTGTTGTACAAATTAACTATGTGACAAAGGAGATTGCACTCTTATCATTTGTGATTAGATCACCAAGATATATAAATGATAGGAGGTCCCTATGATTTGTTCCTGGATTGAGAATGATATGAGACAGTATCAGTCCACGAAGGATAAATCATTAAATATCCCTAGTCAGAGCATTGTCGAGATTGGACATCGATAAATGTGTAAAAGACTAGTATTACACTTGTGCTCATTGTGAGGGCACAACGACATAATTCTCATATATTGAGTATATGATACTCATGCAAGTGTAATAGGAGGTTGTGTTTTACCGATGGTACGGGAAACAAGTTTGCTCTGGATAGACCCCCTCGGAATTCCATTGGTAGTATGACTATGTGTCTATGGAAGTCCGAAATCAGGGTAGGTGTATTTGGTCTTAACCTGAGACTTGCACCGCTAATACTTGCGATAATCAATATACTTTGGTTGCGGTCATCCAGGACTTTAACAGGTTCTGTGTACGCCAATGCTGGGTATATTGAGAATCGTAGTGTGTTGGATGTGATGTCAAGACGGAAGTATCACTCCAGTCATAGTGGAGATGATGGTCACGAAAGATACAAGACTGGTTCTCTTATATGCTGCAGCTATCAGGATAAAATAACAAGGTCAGGTTTATCCGATTATATAGACTAGTTACCAGACATCCGACATGTGCTTCGTACGGGGCAGACACAATTCCAGCCCCAGGCCTAGCACGTGATCATCCGATACTGGATCGACATACACAATACTACGTATACTACGCCTGATATAGATCATTTATTCCTGTAAGGATATTTCCGGAGAATTGGGTAGGCATGACGCTTTGCTAGAAGCCAACCTTGTCTTGTAAATCGGTAAAACGTAGTACTTGGTACTTACGTGTTCGGATAGTCCGACAACTGAATTTACTGCCAACATATCCGGGGATCTCATGGGTCGCTTCCGAAAGATTCACCGATGACGTATGACTCGCACTCTAAATTAATCTGGGATTAATCAGAAGAGAGAGAAAATTAATCTGGGATTAATTGCGGAGATATTTTATCTGGGATTAAATATCAATTAAAGAGAGATAACGATTAATTTGGAATTAATCGATTAATTAATATATTCGATATATTAAACGAAATTAGATTTCGATGCGGATTAAAATTAGATTTTAATTCGGGCGAACGAGTTAATTTAGAATTAATTCGTTAGCGACGTGAATAGTAATTATGCTTGGCATGATTATTTAATTAAATTAGATTTAATTACGTCGAGTGCGGCATGCAAGTCAAATCAAGCGTCAAATCTCTAGTCGCATCTAGCGTCACATCAAACGTCAAATCATGTCACTTTGAGTGATGTTACCATTCATTGATTGATGGATTGATGGATTGATGTGAGTAGGTGGATAACATTTAATCCAAATTCGGAGCCAAATTTTATTGACTTTTTGAAAGCTTTTTCAAAATTTGGTATATGTTTTTATTAATTGATTTTGGAAATCAATTTATCCATTACACATTTTTCTCTCTCTCTCCTCCATTTCCTCTCTTCTTCACGCCCTTAGAGGGCAAAATTTCTTCTGGTTTTGGCAGCCCACTGCCGTGAGCCAAGAGGAAAAGGGAAGCTTAGAGTCGTGATTTTGTGGCAAAATCGGGAGTGCTAGCACACTACGAAGTTATGCGAAGGTGATAGGGAAGTCTACCCATGAGCCGGGAATCGTTTGACGAAGCTTGGAGCTTGGATTCTTGAAGCTTGATGACCGAAAATAGGGACTGGTTGCAGCTCACTGCCGAGTCCACTGCCGAGCAGAAATTAATTTTTTTTGCTTGCCGCGTCGCTCAACCGATCGATGTAAGTATTCCGCAACTTCATCGTTGTTAGTCACACATGTTTATATGCTTTTGATTCGATCCTTGGGACCGTAGAACTCCAACAATGGTATCAGAGCGTGTTAAAAGCATGTAACGAACTTAGGGTTAAAATTTGGGTAAAATGATTTTGAGCATGATTTTGTGAAAGATGAATGAATATGCTTAAATGTGTTTTAATTTAAGATTGATTGGATCAATTTGATCAAATGTTGTTTTGAACAAATTTGCCCCAAATATAGGCTTGGCCGAATACACTAGCCCTAAATGTCTTGGTGATTTTTTATTTTGATTCATTGGATGAGTTGGAATCATTCGGGAATGTTGAATTAATGTCGATTGATGATTTAATTGGATTGAAACCTAATCGGACACAAATTGCCCTATATTGCCGAGACATTAGAAGCATGAATGGGTTTGATTTTTGATAAAATGTGTTGGACATGTTTTGTTATTGATGGCATGATTAATTAGTACTAATTTGGTGTTTTGGAAATATTGATTTGGGTGATTAATTATGTTAATACACTTTAGTTTAATTAAACATTAAATTTAGAATTTTTGTGTTTGGTTAAATGGGCTTAAAATTGGATTTGGGCCTTTAAAGTTGTTATTGGGCTTATTGGGCTTGGTTGTACCAAGTTGGGTTTAGGCTAAATTGGTTGGATCCAATTGGGCCCAAAACCGCCTCCATAAAGCCAAAATGCGACTTAATGGACCTTTAAAGTTTAATTAGGCCTAATGGACCTAAATTGATTTTCAGGCTTATGGGGTAATTCCCGGATTGGACTTTGGTATCGGTTTGACCCGAGTTGACCAAAAGTCCACGCCTTAAAGAAATTAATTAAAAGCCCATTGGACTTTAATTAAATTGACGTTGGACGTTAATCGGGCTTGGAGACCCGTAACGATTAAATTTGGAATTTAAGTCGTAAAAGTTCATTAATAAAGTGTAATATTTAATTTGGAATTAAATAGTGAATTAGAATTAAATACAAATTGAATTGGATTTAATTATGTAGTTAATTTAATTCGAGAATATGTACTTTGAGTACTTATTGCAAAACGAGTTTGACTCGAGCAAAATCAAATCGTTGTTTGAACATTGGAAGGTCACTAATTATCAGATTAATTAATTTGATTAGATAGATTGATAACATGCTTGTGTGAATACATGGTTGCGATGCATGAATAATGTATATCAGATGGATATTAGATGGGTGGGACAATTTTAGAAATTGTTGTAATAAATTTGATTTATTAATTGGACCTGCGTGTCCAGCCTTATCACCTCCATATTCTTTGTATTCTATTCTCACCTATTCCCCTCAATGTAAATGAGGTTTCTTTAGAAGTGTAGTGTAACAGGTAGAAGTAATACATGTGCTAGCGGGAGAGAGAAAGAGAGAGATTTGATCTAGGATCAATGTGTAAAATATCCATCCGCATATCATTATTATTTTATTCATATGCGCTTTATTATGTGTTTAGAATGTATGTTTAAGGGTGTATGATGATGAGACCTTAACAAAGATAATAAATTGGTTGCTAATTTGCACACGAAAAACCATCGCAAAATATTAAGCGTTTTTCCTTCCATTGAGTGATTCTCACTCAAGATCCGAGACTGGCATTGGCTTGTTGGCCAAAGTCAAGGCCTTTTTCTGTCAAGGATGTGTTTGAATCACGAGAGCTTTGTTCCATATCGGTGTCTTGTCCAAGTTGTGGTTTGTTGGCCAAAGTCAAGACCACTTCTTGTCCATCGACATTGATTACGAAGCTTTCCATGGTCAATGGGTCGCGCTTAACTGGGATCACTAAGTTTGTTGAGCCAAAGCAAAAGCTTAGTTGATTCAGAAGAAAAAGGTTAGGTAATACATTGGATGTATTGGCATATATAAGATATATATTTCGGACTTGGATGTCCCCCTACCGGATCTAGGAATTGGATTGGATCCAATCGATCTTAGAGATCTACCTAGTTAATTATCATACAATTTGTTGGCCAAAGTCAAGATTGTGTGATATTTAACGGGATCCTAACCCGCTAGGAAACACGGTTTCCCGAGTACTCGACAGAGGGTTAGAGGCTCACCGAAAAATAGTGGGAGGCAAGAATTGAATTTGCAATATTCGTTTAATTACTTGCCATACGCGCTCAAACAAATATCATTCGTCAAATAAATTAAATGTTAGTTGGACTAATATTTAAATTGTTGTTTCAATTAAATAGTTGGACTATATTCAAACATTTCATTTATAGTTGATTATATAATTGGATTATAGTAATCAATGTATTTGATTTAATTAAATTATAGTTGATTAAATAGTTGGACTATTGTAATCATTATAATAAAAGGTACCAAAATTGTTGATTAAATAGTTGGACTATTAAAATCAAGATAAAATTGAAAGATTGACATTTAAAATATAATCATAGGGAAAATATATTTAAATGGTTTAATTTTCATATTGGGAATAAAATTTTAGGATGGTCCTGGAAAATAATAAGTTACTTTATTTGATAAAATGACATATTATGTTTAAGCCCGGAGTTAAGCAAATAGTAGAGCATAATCTTTGGAAGATTTATGTGATGATAACTTTAGTGCTTAATCTATTAAGCTTGTCGCAGTAGACTCCTTAATTTCTGTGTCAGAACTAAGGGTTAGATCCTTAAAGTATGATATTGAAATTGAAGGATCTTCATAAATCTATACTTAGATTTTAGAAGTACTAAATTGCAATAAATAACTCTTGGAGAGTTAATGACTATTCTCAAGGAGACAAAGTCAAAGTTTGCAATAAGGCAAGTAGCATAAGGCGCACCTTACTTCGATATTCTAGAAACCTGAGGCTTGGCCAAAGGCTTCTGAATATGAAAAAGGGCAAGGAAAAATCATTATAATCTTCTGGGAAGATAAATGACATATCCCAAAATGTCTGCCTAAATATGGCAAACGGGATCGCGGAAGCGTGACTGCCGTTTGGACAAAGCAGACATGAAGGAATTGAAGACGAGCAAGGCTCTGATTTCAAATATGTTTGTCATAAATATATTCACTACTAGTATTAAAATTGGATTTTAGATATTTAGTGTGATATATATATATATATATATATATTGATGTTCAGAATCTGCTATGAGCAGGATACTGACTTCAATTGAGATTTATCTGCGATTTGGAAACGGGATGAAAGTCGCTGTTTTAACCGTAGATACCTAAGTTTATGAACTACCCTCGGGTGTGTACCTAAATTTGGAAATTGTTATAATGTAACTAGTTTGACTAGATACATTATCTCTATATCAGTGCTTAACCCGCTGCGGGTGAACCTTTATATTCTAGAACACTAAAGTGTTTCATTATATAAAGATGATATTGAGATAAACACATTAGATATGAAATAACAGAATTTATATTTTGAATATAAATAAATCTCAAATATTAACATGACAAACAAATAGCTCAAACTGAATTGATCAGATGAAACTTAATTGTGGCATTCTTGTCTGGGACACAATTAAACAAGACTCTTATATCCACACTTTTGAAGAGTCGGTACTATGACTGATTTGATTCCATTCAAATAAATTCTACGAATCTAGTTTATTGGGCAAAGAGCCTAAAACACCTTTACTTGGTAAAAGTGTAAATGCCACCAATCTGTTAGCCCTAGTTCATAGTGAAGCAAGTGGGTCCATGTCTAGCTAGGCTAGAGGTGGATATGAATATTTCGTTACCTTTACGGATGTGGCATCGCGTTATGGTTATGTGTTTCTTCTTAAACACAAATCGGAAACTTTCAGTTTCGACACGAAATAGACAAACAGATCGGCTAAAGTATTAAACCGTCACGGTAAGACCGTAATGGAAAATACTTAAGCAATAAGTTTCTTATATACTTGAAAGAGTATAGTATTCTTTCAAAGAGGACTCCTCCCGGAACACGTCAAGTTGACGGTGTGTCCGAACGGATAAACCGAATTCTGTTGGACATGATAAGGTTAATCATGAGTCGCTCTGAGCTACCATTTCCTTCAACGGATAAGCTTTAAACAGTGCAAGAAATTATTTTGAATAAAGTTCCATAAAAAAGAAAAAAATTTGTTTGAGAGATTTCATATTAGATATGAACGGGAAAGAAACCGGGTTTCTCAATCCTGATTAATTTGGGTATGCTAGGCATGTGTTTGGATGATACCAAACTAAAACCCAAATTGGATAAGTGCCTATTGTAGGTTATCCTAAGGATACCATAAGTGTTGTACTTATACAACTCACAGAAGAACAATTAGATTGTTGCTCACCATGCGGATTTCCTAAAAGGAATACCGATATGCAGTGGTAAGTGAGAGGATAGTAAAACTCGAAGAAAATCAGAGTAATACTATTCAAGGCACCGAGTCCTAATGGAACATAAATAGTTAATCAAGGATGAAACTATTCCAATAATCTTCGAATACAAAAGAACCACGTAAGTCGAAGAGAGTCAGAAAATAACCTGGGGTATGGGTTTCTGATCTCACCTTATAAAGATGTCTATCTTATTGAGGTATACCAACTGACTACGTATGAGGAAGTGATACAAGGTATCGACTCCCTATTGTGGCAAAGTGCCATGAATCCAATGGATTCCATGTATATCAACAAGTTTGGATACTAGTTGATGTACCGCAAGGCATTGTGCCTATTGGTACTATGAGTCTTCAAAGAAGACATACATGGATGGCAACATACCAACGTTCAAAGCTAGGCTTTTAGCAGAAAGGTATCGTTATCAACATTGTGTTGATTTCGATTCAAACTTTTTACCTGTTGCCACGGTAAATCCATTTGGATAATGCTTGCTGACGCTGCATGTTTCATTTATGAAATATGTCAGCTTAACGGGAAAATCGCTTTCCTGAAAAGGAAACCTTTAGGAGGATGTTTACAACATCTTGTCGGTTTTATCGCACCAAAACTATCAAACAAGGTTTGTAGGTTATTCGATCCATGTTTGGATTGAAGCAAGCATAAATTCTTGGAATTATCGTTTTGATGTAATCATAATGGTTTATGATTTAATTCAAAACGAAATGATTCTTGTGTATATAAGGAAGCTAGTGGGAGCGCACTGATAATAAATGTCATATAAATAATGATAATATATGTCATTTCTTGGAAATGATATTCCCATAATAATTATCAGTGAATGCTTGGCTTTCATAAAACTCTCTGAGAATTCGTACATTGAAAAATGTACGTTACCTGGTGTCTCATACGTTTTGAGCATATGGATTCACAAACAGGCCAATCCAAGTGATAATCACTAGATTGATGTTAAGAACATCTGTTAGTATCTCAGAGAACTAAGGATACATTCTTATAATATGGAGAATGAGAACTTGAAGTGACTTGGATCACTACTGCAAGTTTCCTAACCGATAAAGACGACTATAAGTCGCAAAACGGTACTATACAGTTTGAATAACGGAACAGTGAGCTGGAAATCTTCCAAGCAAGATACTGTTACCGTATAAACAACAAATGTGGGTTATTGCTGCAGCTGAGGCTGCAATAGAAGCCATTTGGGTCGATAACAAATCTAATTAGATTAGATATAATTCTATTAGCAGCTGAGCTAGCTTGAGCACAGGCTAAAGAATTAATGGTCTCATCAACGATCCAGATATATACTTCGCTATTCATCTGATTCGTTCAGATCATACATCGTGGCGATGTGATGATCGAATAAATCGCATCAGACGATAATCATGCAAATCCGCTGACGAAAGCCTTTCCTCAGCAATTTGAGCCAACCGTACATAGTTCGGGTGTAAGACACTCGAGTGACTGGCTATAGGCCAATTGGGAGATTGTTGGACAATTATGACCCATAGCGTCACTATTTGTACAGATCATGGTGTTGTTGTACAAATTAACTATGTGACAAAGGAGATTGCACTCTTATCATTTGTGATTAGATCACCAAGATATATAAATGATAGGAGGTCCCTATGATTTGTTCCTGGATTAAGAATGATATGAGACACTATCAGTCCCCGAAGGATAAATCATTAAATATCCCTAGTCACAGCATTGTCAAGATTGGACATTGATAAATGCGTAAAAGACTAGTATTACACTTGTGTGCGTTGTGAGGGCACAACGACATAGTTATCATATATTTGGGTATAGGATACTCATGCAAGTGTAATAGGAGGTTGTGTTTTACCGATGGTACGGGAAACAGGTTCGCTCTGGATAGACCCCCTCGGAATTCCATTGGTAGTATGACTATGTGTCTATGGAAGTCCGAAATCAGGGTAGGTGTATTTGGTCTTAACCTGAGACTTGCACCGCTAATACTTGCGACAATCAATATACTTTGGTTGCGGTCGTCCAGGACTTTAACAGGTTACGTGTACGCCAATGTTGGATATATTGAGAATCGTAGTTTGTTGGGTGTGATGTCAAGACGAAAGTATCACTCCAGTCATAGTGGAGATGATGCTCATGAAGGATACGAGACTGGTTCTCTTATATGTTGCAGCTATCGGGATAAAATGACAAGGTCAGGTTTATCCGATTATAGAGATAGTTACCAGACATCTGACATGTGCTTCGTACGGGGCAGACACAATTCTAGCCCTAAGCCTAGCATTGATCATCCGATAATGGATCGACATACACAATACTACGTATACTACGCCTGATATAGATACTTTATTCATGTAAGGATATTTCCGGAGAATTGGGTAGGCATAGCGCTTTGCTAGAAGCCAACCTTGTCTTGTAAATCGGTAAAACGTAGTACTTGGTACTTACGTGTTCGGATAGTCCGACAACCGAATTTACTGCCAACATATCCGGGGATCTCATAGGTCGCTTCCCAAAGATTCACCGATGACGTATGACTCGCACTCTAAATTAATCTGGGATTAATCATAAGAGAGAGAAAATTAATCTGGGATTAATTACAGAGATATTTTATCTGGGATAAAATATCAATTAAAGAGAGATAACGATTAATTTGGAATTAATCGATTAATTAATATATTCGATATATTAAACGAAATTGGATTTTGACGCGGAATTAAAATTAGATTTTAATTCGGGCGAACGAGTTAATTTAGAAGTAATTCGTTAGCGACGTGAATAGTAATTATGCTTGACATGATTATTTAATTAAATTAGATTTAATTATCTTAACGGAAAATTCGTTAATTTGGAATTAGCGAACCCGAGCCCGAGATTATTTGCGAGCGCATTCGCATTCCGAATTCGAGTGCGGTACGCAAGTCAAATCAAACGTCAAATCGCTAGTCGCATCTAGCGTCATATCAAGCGTCAAATCATGTCACTTTGAGTGATGTGACCATTCATTGATTGATGGATTGATGGATTGATGTGAGTAGGTGGATATAATTTAATGCCAAATTTGGAGCCAAATTTTATTGACTTTTTGAAAGCTTTTTCAAAATTTGGTATATGTTTTTATTAATTGATTTTGGAAATCAATTTATCCATTACACATTTATCTCTCTCTCTCCTCCATTTCCTCTCTTCTTCACGCCATTGGAGGGCAAAATTTCTTCTAGTTTTGGCAGCCCACTGTCGTGAGCCAAGAGGAAAATGGAAGATTAGAGTCGCGATTTTGTGGCAAAATCGGGAGTGCTAGCACACTACGAAGTCATGCGAAGGTGATAGGGAAGTCTACCCATGAGCCAGGAATCGTTTGACAAAGTTTGGAGCTTGGATTCTTGAAGCTTGATGACCGAAAATAGGGACTGGTTGCAGCTCAATGCCGAGCAGAAAATGAATTTTTGTTGCTTGCCGCGTCGCTCAACCGATCGATGTAAGTATTCCGTAACTTCATCGTTGTTATTCACACATGTTTATATGCTTTTGATTCGATCTTTGGGACCGTAGAACTCCAACATATTTGATTGTAGCCTCTGTTTTCCCATGCAAGGGTATTTTTCCAAGATACTGTCAGAAAAGAACCAGGCCCCGTGCCAGTGAAATTTGAATGGGTGGGGGGTACTGGCCAGACTCTACGTGATTTGGAGCTGAGCTGATCTGGGTGAGCCCTCAGTTCAAGAAATGAAGAGGCTTTGCCATATGAATGCCAACCGAAAGGATCATAAAAGTTAATATTACCTGTCCCAATATGTGAGGCATAAGCCTTTAATTACAAATCTCCAGGCCATCAAAAAATTCTTTAAGGACAAATGGTTATGAGTTAGGGGAGCATGAGGCAGAACCCAGACCATCTCAGGTGATGAGATCACCATCCCCACTGTCTTCCGCACTGGAGTTAATGTCCAATCCTCAATTTTTCTTATGTTTTCCTTCCTTAGGTTCCTACTAGCCCAAATTTACCATTTGTAGCCTGCTGGGGGACCCTTAAAAGTTCGTCATGAAGTCAGGGTTAGAGTTAGGGTTGCATCTCAATTCACCAGCCACTACAAAGACCTCATCAGCCCTTCCAACTTTGCCGATGCGAGACTAATCTCGGGCACTCCACCACCTTCTTTCAGGAAAACCGATAGATATTAGCCCACTGATCCATTTTGGTTCTTTCGATTGTTGTTCATCATTGTTTATCGTGATTGCTTGTTTATTAATTTCTTACCTGTTCTTTATCCATTTCAACATCTAACACTTCTATTTTTACAGATATGTTTAGTAAGAGGCAAACTCCACTTCACGTAGCGCGCGGTGCCATGCGTAAGTCCTTGGGTGGACCAAGTAGTACCCGTGCCCGAACCACTACCCCCATCCCCGTATTGGAAAAATAAAAAGGGACCAATGTACACTACGCCCACCGCCTTCCAAACCGTCCACATACCACCACCAGCCCAAACCTGCAAAACTCCAACAGTAGCACCTAAACCATCCAAAATGTGCTTCCATCAGGTCGGAAGCAAGGCTCTTGAAGGCATTATTGAGCATGGTCCTCAAAAAAGGCCAAGCCTGGCAGAAGCAAATCTAGAGTTTCCTCGGCTACAAAGAAATGATCAACCTATATCATGGGGTGAAGGATTTCCCTAATGACATGAGGGGGAGTGTGGCTCACCTCCTTCCAATCAACAACCACTTAGTCCAGAACATGGACCTAAACAGAGTAGTGGCCTATGAGTCCATCTCCCTTAATGAGGTCATCCAAAAAGTGGGTCGTCTCCAAGCCAAGGTAATTAATGACTTAGCTTCAATTTTTTACCGCTTGCCAATAATTATTTTTACTGGTAAATTGACATGATCCCTTGATATACAATTGATGTACCTTATGGCCAAGAACATAGATGTGATCTCAAGCACCATTGCTGAGGGTAGCCAGACCCAAAGGCTTCAAAGCCAACTCACTGCGAATGATAAAAAGATGAATAAAAAGTTGGAGGATGCTAAAGCCGAGACAAATTATCTCTGCCACGCAATTGAAATCACAATGAAGGAAATGGATGAGGCCCGGGTTGAGGCTGTTTCAAAAACTCATGAAATCAAATTGCAGCGGGCCATGGTAGTTGCATTTGAGAGCAAGCTTGAGATAAATGAGGCCGATCTTATTGAGATAAAAAATGAACTCAGCCAGACAATGGGGAATTGGACAACACTCGGGGAGAATTGATCCATGCCCAGAGTGAACTAAACAATCTGCAGAATGAACTTATTGAGCGTCTTGAAAAATCCAAAGTCGATGCAAAGATTGAGGGATTAGAGGAATCCATCGAGCTGATTCGGATGGTCTACCTTGACCTGGACCTGGGCATGCTTCACAGTGTCTTTAAAGTTACCAAAGGAGAAATAACTCAATAATAAGCTGAACCAATCCCTCATCCAGTTTCTCTATCTACAATGCCTCATACTTTAGAAGAAAATCTTAGCCCCTCATCTTCAATTTCTGCCCCTTTTGCCCCGTCGAAGATGCTCTCATCCCATCTTCCTTATAACTAAATCCTCCATTCTTGCAGGTAATCCTAAGGGAGCCCAATTTGAATCCTGAATTAATGAAATTCATTTCATTTTATATTTGTGCATTCTTTATTTCCATACCAAAGCACATGTTGAGAAAGGGCCCGATATATGACAATTTTCCCTCTTCAATACTTAGTAAATTTTTCACAATTTACAATGATCAAACTTAATATTGACTCGGTAATGCAACCGATATAATTTCCTAAACTGATGCATATACTGGTGCCCAAGCACATTGATAGGCTGACCCCCTCATGAACTTATCATGATCAGACCAACTAATACTAATCACCATTACAATTCCCTGATGGACTATGTATTCTGTCTCGATGCTCTGTGTCATCCTTTAATATTTCAATCCCTGACCGTTTACGAAAAAGTACGATGCCGTGAGGCTTTCATTCACTCTTCGAGCCGACCTTAGTCGAGACTAGTTGGCGCTTAGCTGAAAAAATGAGGTTGGGTTCATCATCTTAATTCTTATTCTGAAATCATCAGGATGGCTTGACGAGGCCAATTTTTACCCAAAGGCCATAACTCCCCATGATCTTATCTTAGTGGACCAGACCACGGCGTCCTTAGTGCTTCATCTGGAGGGCCCATTGCTGTGGTTCTACCTAAGTATGGCCATGAGTGAGATACTCCGACCCTATGCCAATAAATATATTAAGGCCTTAGTGGAACGAATCCGACCCCGAGCCAATATAAACACCTGGCCAGGAATATTCCCTCTTTTTGCCACTCGAGGAATGCCATGAGGGAAAAACTCCGACCACATACCGATACAATATGACCCATAGCGTCACTATTTGTACAAATCATGGTGTTGTTGTACAAATTAACTATGTGACAAAAGAGATCGCTCTCTTATCATTTGTGATTAGATCACCATGATGTATAAATGATAGGAGGTCTCTGTGATTTGTTCCTAGATTGAGAAGATATGAGACAGTATCAATCCACGAAGGATAAATCATTAAATATCCCTAGTCAGAGTATTATCGAGATTGGACATCGATAATGCGTAAAAGACTAGTATTACACTTGTGCACGTTGTGAGGTCACGACGACATAGTTCTCATATATTTGGGTATATGATACTCATGCAAGTGTAATAGGAGGTTGTGTTTAACGATGGTACGAGAAATAGCTTCTCTCTGGATAGACCCCCTCGGAATTCCATTGGTAGTATGACTATGTGTCTCTGGAAGTCCGAAATCAGGGTAGGTGTATTTGGTCTTAACCTGAGGCTTGTACCGCTAATACTTGCGACAATCAATATACTTTGGTTTTGGTCATCCATGACTTTAACCGGTTCTGTGTACGCCTCTGCTGGGTATATTGAGAATTGTAGTGTGTTGGGTGTGATGTCAAGACGAAAGTATCACTCCAGTCATATGGAGATGATGATCGCGCAGGGATACAAAACTGGTTCTCTAAAGGGTTGCAACCATCGGGATAATATGACTTGGTCATGATTATCCGATAATAAAGAGACTAGTTGCTAGTAATCCGATATATGCTTCATACGGGGCAGACACTGTACCAGCCCCAGGCCTTGCATGTGATCATCCGATATTGGATCGAAATACGCAATACTACGTATACTACGCCTGATATAGATCACTATATTCCTGTAAGGATATTTCTGGAGAATTGGGTAGGCATGGCGCTTTGCTAGAAGCCAACCTTGTCTTGTTAATCGGTAAAAATGTAGTGCGAGGTACTCACGTATTCGGATAGTCTGACGACCGAAATTACTGCCAACATATCCGGGGATCTCATGGGTCGCTTCCCGAAGATTCACCGATGACGTATGACTCACACTTTAATTAATCTGGGATTAATTAGATAAGAGAGAAAATTAATCTAGTATTAATTGCGGAGTTATTTTATCTGGGATAAAATATCATTAAAAGAGAGATAACGATTAATTTGGAATTAATCGATAAAATAATACATTCGATATATTATACGAAATTGGATTTCGACGCAGAATTGAAATTGGATTATAATTCTTGCGAAAGGAGTTAATTTAGAATTAATTCGTTAGCGACGTGAATAGTGATTTCGCTAGGCATAATCATTTAATTGTGTCGCAACGGAAAATTCATTAATTTGGAATTAGCGAACCCGAGCCCGAGAGTGTTTGCGAGCGCATTCACATTTCAAATTCGAGTGCGGCACGCAAGTCACATCAAGAGTCAAATCGCTAGTCGTATCTAGCGTCACATCATTCGTCAATCAAGTGATAGATGTCTTTCACTTTGAGATATTGACATCAGTTACTATTCATTGATTGATGGGAAGTGATGTGAGTGGTTGGAGCCTTAAAGGCTTGACTTTTTTGGAAAAAGAAAATTGTATATGTTTATTTGTTTTTGGAAAACAAATAACTAATACACATTTTTGGAAAACCAACACCTCTCTCTCTCCCTCATTTCTTTTCTCCTCTCTTGGCCTTGGAGGCCTTCTATTTTCTCTTCACCGGTTTCAGTAAAACCGTGAGACTTGGAGAAGAAATTAATGATTTTGTGGCAAGATCAGAGGTGCTAGCACACATCGGAGTCTTGCGAAGGTGATAGGGAAACCCATCCGTGAGCAAGGAATCACCAAATCAAGCTTGGAGCTCAAAAATTTGGAGATGGCCGAAACTTTGAGGACACCAAACCAGTGCACTGCCGAGCTTCATGGAGGATGGCAGAAAAGTTTTTGTTTTCCACCGCGTCGTTCAACCGATCATTGTGAGTATTTCGCAACTCCTTGAATGTATTCGCATGTTTGTTTTATGCTTTAATATTCGATACTCGGGACCGTAGAACTCCAACAATGGTATTAGAGCGGAGTAAAAGCATGAAATTTGACTTAGGGTTAAAATTTGGGTAAATTGATTTTGAGCATGATTTAGTTAAATTGTTTGATTGAATATGTTTAAATGATGTTTAATTGAAGATTGATTGGATCAATTTCAAGAAAAATCGTTTGGAACAATTTTCCCCAAAATTAGTGGCTTGGCCAAATGGTACCCTAAATGTGGTCATGGTGATTTTTTGATTTTTGATTCATTGGATGAGTTATTATCATTCGGGAAATATTGATTGTGGATTCAATTGGATTGAAATCGAAATCGATTTGAAAAACCCCTATATTGCCGAGACTATATGAGCATGTTTGGGTTTGATTTTTTGATCAAAATGTGTTGGACACTGATTGATGTAATTAAGCATGATTAGTTGTGTAAATTGATGATTTGGAAATATTGATTTATGTAATTAATTATGCTATACACTTTAGTTTAATTAAATATGAAATTTGAAATTTTTTGTGTTTAATTAAATGGGCTTAAATTGGATTGGGCTTGAAATGTTGTAAATGGGCTAATTGGGCTTGGTTGTACCAAGTTAGGATTAGGCTAAATTGGTTGGATCCAATTGGGCCCAAAACCGCTTCCATAAAGCCCAAATGTGACTAATGGACCTTTATATATTTAATTGGGCCTAAATTGATTTCTAGGCTTATGGGGTTACTCCTTGATTGGGCTTTGGTTATTGGGTTCGACCCAAGTTGACC
The DNA here is from genome assembly GCA_019454045.1 of Zanthoxylum bungeanum. NCBI lineage: Eukaryota > Viridiplantae > Streptophyta > Magnoliopsida > Sapindales > Rutaceae > Zanthoxylum > Zanthoxylum bungeanum. Next base: position 40,106 of record SKCR01027102.1, on the reverse strand, counting down.
AAAAGTCCACTCCTTAAAGAAATTAATTGAAAGCCCATTGGACTTTGATTAAATTGACGTTGGACGTTAATCAGGCTTTGAGACCCGTAACGATTAAATTTGGAATTTAAGTCATAAAGGTTTATTAATAAAGTGTAATATTTAATTTGGAATTAAATAGCGAATTAGTATTAAATACAATTGAATTGGATTTAATTATGTAGTTTAATTTAATTCGAGAATTCGTACTTTGAGTACTTATTCGCAAAACGAGTTTGACTCGCGCAAAATCAAATCATTGTTTGAACATTGGATGGTCACTAATTATCAGATTAATTAATTTGATTAGATTGATTGATAACATGATTGTGTGAATACATGGTTGCGATGCATGAATAATGTATATCAGATGGATATTAGATGGGTGGGGCAATTTTAGAAATTGTTGTAATAAATTTAGAATTTATTAATTGGACCTGCGTGTCCAGCCTATTACCTCCATACTTTTTGTATTTCTCTACTCACCTATTCCCCTCAATGTAAATGAGGTTTCTTTAGAAGTGTAGTGTAATGGGTAGAAGCAAATACTTGTGCTAGCGGGAGAGAGGAAATGGAGAGATTTGATCTAGGATCAATGTGTAAAGTATCCATCCGCATGTCATTATTATTTAATTATATGCCCTTTATTATGTTTTTAGAATGCATGTTTAAGGGTGTATGAAGATGAGAACTTAACAAAGATAATAAATTGGTTGCCAATTTGCACGCGAAAAACCCTCGCAAAATATTAAGCGTTTTTCCTTCCATTAAGTGATTCTTACTCAAGATCTAAGACTGGCATTGGTTTGTTGGCCAAAGTCAAGGCCTTTGTCCGTCGAGGATGTGTTTGAAGCACGAGAGCTTTGTTCCATATCGGTGTCTTGTCCAAGTTGTGGTTTGTTGGCCAAAGTCAAGACCACTTCTTGTCCATCGACATTGATTACGAAGCTTTCCATGGTCAATGGGTCACGCTTAACTGGGATCACTAAGTTTGTTGTGCCAAAGCCAAAGCTTAGTTGATTCAGAGGAAAAAGGTTAGGCAATATTTGGATTATTGGCATATATAAGATATATGTTTCGGACTTGGATGTCCCCCTACTGGATCTAGGAATTGGATCGGATCCAATTGATCTTAGAGATCTACTTAGTTAATTATCATACAATTTGTTGCGAAAGTCTAGATTGTGTGACATTTAACGGGATCCTAGCCCACTAGGAAACACGGTTTCCCGAGTACTCGACAGAGGGTTAGAGGCTCGCCGAAAAATAGTGGGAGGCAAGAATTAAATTTACAATATTCGTTTAATTACTTGCCATACGCGCTCAAATCAAATATCATTTGTCAAATAAATTAAATGTTAGTTGGACTAATATTTAAATCGTTGTTTTATAAAACAGTTGGACTGTATTCAAGCAATTAAATTATAGTTAATTACATAGTTGGACTATAATAATCATTATAATAAATAGTACATAAATCATTGATTAAATAGTTGGACTATTAGAATCAAGATAAAATTGAAAAATTGACATTTAAAACATAATCCTAGGGAAAATGTATTTAAATGGTTTAATTTTCAAATTGGGAATAAATTTCAGGATGGTCCTGGAAACTAATAAGTTACTTTATTTGATAAAATAACATATTAGGCCTAAGCCAGGAGTTAAGCAATAGTAGAGCATGATCTTTGGAAGATTCATGTAATGATAACTTAATGCTTAATCCATTAAGCTTGTCAAATAGACTCCTTAATTTCTTAATAAGAACTAAGGATTAGATCCTTAAAGTATGATATAGAAATTGAAGGATCTTCATAGATCTATTCTTAGATCTTTGAAGTACTAAAATTGCAATACATAACTCTTGGAGAGTTAATGGTTATCTCAATGAGACAAAGTCAAACTTTGCAATAGGCAAGAAGCGCAAGACGCACCTTACTTCGATTTTCTAGAAACCCGAGGCTAGGCCAAAGGCTTATGGAGTGTGGAAAAGGGCAAAGGCAAAATCAATATAATATTCTGGGAAGATAAAGGACATATCCCAAAATTTCTGCCTAAATTGTGGCAAACGGGATCGCGGAAGCGTGACTGCAGTTTGGACAAAGCAGACATGAAGGAATTGAGGACGGGGCAAGGCTCTGGCTTCAAATATGTTTGTCATAATTATGTTCACTACTAGTATTGAAATTGGATTTTAAATACTTAGTGTGGTACATAAATATATACTGGTGTGCAGAATCTGCTATGAGCAGGATACTGACTTCAGATGAGAATTATCTGCGAATTGAAAACGGGACGAAAGCCACTGTTTTAACCGTAGATACCTAAATTTAGGAACTACCCTTCGGGTTTGTACTTAAATTAGGAAACTGTTATAATGTAACTAGTTTGACGAAATACATTATCTCCGTATCAGTGTTTATCTGTTGCGGATATACCTTTATATTCTAGAACACTAAAGTGTTTCATTATATAAAGATGATATTGAGATAAACACATTAGATGTGAATAACAGAATTTATATTTTGAATATACATAAATCTCAAACATATTACATGACAAATAAATAGCTCAAACTGATTTGATCAGAAGAAAATTTAAAGTGGCATTGTTGTCTGGGACTCAATTAAACAAGACTCGTATATCCACACTTTCGAAGAGTGGGTACTTGGACAAATTTGATTCTATTCAAATAAAGTCTACGAATCTAGTTTATTGGGCAAAATGCCTAAAACACATTTACTTGGTAAAAGTGTAAATGCCATCGATCTATTAGCCCTAATTCATAGTGAAGATAGTGGGCCCATGTCTAGGTAGGCTAGAGGTGTATATGAATATTTCGTGACCTTTACGGATGTGGCATCGCGTTATGGTTATGTGTTTCTTTTGAAACACAAATCTGAAACTTTTAAAGTTTCGACACGAAATAGACAAACAAATGGCTAAAGTATTAAATCGTCACGGTTAGACCGTAATGGAAAATACTTAACAAATAAGTTTTGAATATACTTGAAAGAGTATAGTATTCTTTCAAAAGAGGACTCCTCCGGAACACGTCAATTTGACGGTGTGTCCGAACTGAGAAACCAAATTTTGTTGGACATGATATGGTTAATCATGAGTCGCTCTGAGCTACCATTTCCTTCAACGGATACGCATTAACAGTGCATAATTTATTTTGAATAAGGTTCCATAAAAATCTGTTTGACATATATCATATTAAATATGAACAGGAACGAAACCGGGTTTCTCATTCCTGAAAATATTTGGGATGCTAGGCATATGTTTGGATGATACCAAACTAGAACCCAAATTGGATAAGTGCCAATTGTAGGTTATCCTAGGGATACCAAAGTATAGTACTTATACTACTCACAAGAGAACAATTTAATTGTTGCTCACCATGCGGTTTTCCTACGAGGAATACCTATATGCAGTGGTAAGTGGGAGGATGGTAAAACTCGATGAAAATCGGAGTAATACTATTCCAGGCACCGATTCCTTAATGGAAAAAAAATAGTTCATCAAGGATGAAACTATACCAGTAACCTTCGAATACACAAGAACCGCGTATGACAGAGAGAATCAGAAAACAACCTGGGGTATGGAAGTGATACAAGTTATCGACTCCCTATTATGGCAAAATGCCATGATTCCGAAATGGATTCCATGTATATCAACTATGTTTGGACACTAGTTGCTGTACCGCAAGGCAATGTGCCTATTGGTACTATATAAGTCTTCAAGGAAGACATACATGGATGGCAACATACCAACGTACTAAGCTGGGCTTGTAGCGAAAAGGCATCGTTATCAACATTGTGTTGATTACAACGAAACCTTTTACCTGTTGCCCTGGTGAATCAATTTGGATAATGCTTGCTGATGCTGCATGTTTCATTTATGAATATGGCAGCTGAACGGGAAAATTGCTTTCCTGAAAAGGAAACCTTTTGGAGGATGTTTACAACATCCTGACGGTTTTATCATACCAAAACTATCAAACAAGGTTTGCAGGTTATTCGATCCATGTTTGGATTGAAGCAAGCATTAGGTTCTTAGAATTATCATTTTGATGTAATCATAATGGAGTATGATTTAATACAAAATGAAAATGATTATTGTGAATATAAGGAGGTTAGTGGGAGCGCACTGACAGTGGCTGTCTTATAAAATAATGATAATATGTCATTTCTTGGAAATGATATTCCCATAATACAATCGGTGAAAGCTTGGCTTTCATGAAAATTCTCCGTAGAATTCTTGGGAGAAACAACCTTTATTCTAGGAATAAAGATCTACTGGGATAGATTTAAAGTTGTTAAAACTCTCCGAGAACTCGTACATTGAAAAAATATACGCGACCTGATGTCTCATACGCTTTGAGCATATGGATTCACAATCAGGCGATCCAACTGATAGTCACTGGATTGATGTTAAGAACATCATTTAGTATCTTAGAGATCTAAGGATGCTGTCTTAATGATAGTCACTGGATTGATATTAAGAACATCCTTTAGTATCCTTTAGTATACCATCCGCATATCATTATTAATTATTTCGCGCCTTATTATGCTTTTAGAATGCATGCTTAAGGGGATGATGATGAGACATAATCAAGATAATAAATTGGTGCCAATTTACGCGAAAAACCCTCAATCAAATATTAAGCGTTTTTCCTTCCATTGAGTGGTTCTTTCTCAAGATCCAAGATTGGCATTGGTTTGTTGGCCAAAGTCAAAACCTTTGTCCGTCGCGGATGTGTTTGAACCGCGTAAGCTTTGTTCTATATCGTATGTCTTGGGCGGTTGTGACTTGTTGGCTAAAGTCAATGTCACTTCTAGTTCATCGACTTCAACTACGAAGCTTTCCCACTGTCAATGGGTCACGCTTAACTGGAATCATTAAGTTTGTTGAGACAAAGCCAAGGCTTAGTTGATTCAGAGGAAAAAAAGGTTAGGAAATATATTGGATATATTTACATATATTGGAAATTTTTTTCGGACTTGGAGGTCCACCTACTGGATCTAGGAATTGGATGAGATCCAATTGATCTTAGAGATCTACCTAGTTAAGTTTCATACAATTTGTTGGCCAAAGTCAAGGTTGTGTGTTATTTAACGGGATTCTAGCCCACTAGGAAACTAGGTTTCCCGAGTACTCCACAGAGGGTTAGAGGCTCGCCGAAAAATAGTAGGAGACAAGTATTAAATTTACAATATCGTTTAAAATATTGCCAATACGCGCTCTTTTATTTTATTTATCGTTGTCATAAATATATTGTGGACTAATATTTAATATTGCTTTCGTTGAACAGTTAGACTGTACAATACATTACTTCATTTGTAGTTGGTTATATAGTTAGACTATAATAATCATTACATTTGAGTGTAACCGATCATTTATAGTTGATTATACAATTGGACTATAGTAATCATTACATTTGATTGTACCTGAAATCATTGATTGGATAGTTGGACTATATCAATCAATATAACTGGAAAGATTAGCGTCAAATGATATAATCCTAGGTGAAAATATCTTTAACGGCACAATTTTCCAGATTGAGAAATGAATCTCAGGATAGTCCTAAGAGCTGAGAAGTTACTCTAATGGATAGAGAATCCTCTCGGGCCTGAGCCCGAAGTTGAGCAAATAGTAGAACATGAGATTTAGAAGACTCATCATGATGGTAACTTTAGTGCTCAATCCGTTATGCTTGCTACAATGACACCTTAATTTCGTCGCCAGGACAAATGATTGGATCCTTATAGTATGATGTTGAAATTAAAGGATCTTCATAGATCTAACCTTAGATCTTAGAAGTACGAATTGCAAAAGAAGCTCTTTTACGCTCCGCATATGTCAGAGGGTACATCTGTCGAGCATAGTTGTCGCAGATGATTGCTGACATCGAATAGCTAGGTTAGTTGGGCATTACCTACGAGGCCGAGACTTCCATAGATTTGATCTTACAGTGTCTGTCGAAATGCTCGGGCAGGTTCACTATGAACCAAAAGAAAACTCTTGGAGAGTTAATGGCTATGCTCAAGGAGACAGAGCTAGAGCTTCCAAAAGGGCAAGAAGCGCAAGGCGCATCTTACTTCGACATCCCAGAAGGCCAAGGCTTGGCCGAAGGCTTCTAAGGGTGTGAAGAAAAGGGAAAAGGCAAAATCATCATAGTCTTCTTGGAAGACAAACGACATATCCCAAGGTTTCTACATAAACTGTGGCAAACGGGGTCACTGGAAGCGTGACTGCCGTATGGACAAGGTAGACATGAAGGATGTGAAGACGGGCAAGGCTTCGACTTCAGTATGTTTGTTATAAACATGTCCACCACTGGTTTTTAAAATTGGTTTTTTAATAAGGATGTGGTAGATACATATGTACTGATGTGCGGGATCTGCTGATTAGCAGGAGACTGGCTTCGGTTGAGATCGATCTGCGAGTCAGAAACGGGACGAGAGTCGCTGTTTGGCTGGGGAACCTAAGTTTTTTGGAACTTCCCTTTGGGCATGTACTTAAATTTGGAAACTGTTATAATGTACATAGATTGACTAGAAACATTGTCTCTATATCTAGTTTAACCCGTTGAAGATGTACCTTTATGTTCCATAACACTGGGTGTTTTGTTTATAAAGATGATATTGAGATATACACATTAGATATGAATAAAAATATTTATATTTTGAATATAAATGAATCTCAGACATATAACATGACAAACAAAAGCTCAAACTGTGTAAATCATATGAGACTTATCTATGGCATTGTTGTCTGGGACACATTAACAAGACTCGTATATCCACACTTTTGAAGAGTGGATACATGGATGGATTTTATCATAATTCAAATGATGTCTGCGAATATTGTTCATTAGGCAAAGTGCCTAAAATTCCTTTTAGGAGTAAAACTGTACGTGCCACCGAGCTGTTAGCCTTCGTTTATGGTGACGTAAGTGGGGCCCATGTCTAGCTAGGCTAGAGGTGGTTATGAATACTTCATAACCTTTACGGATATTTCATCGCGTTATGGTTATGTGTATCTTATGAAACACAAATCAGAAACTTTTGATAAATTCAAAGAGTTTCGACAAGAACTAGAAAAACAGACGGGCAAAAGTATTAAGCTATTACGGTTGGACCGTAGTGGAAAATACTTAAACAATAAGTTTCTCGATTACTTGAAAGAGTATAGTATTCTTTCACAGTGGACTCCTCCCGGAACACCTCAATTGAGTGGTATTTTCGAACGGAAGAACCGAACCTTGTTGGACATAGTAAGGTTAATGATGAGTCGCTCTGAGCTACCAATTTCCTTCTAGGGATACGCATTGAACAATGCAATACTTATTTTGAATAATATTCTGTTAAATTTTTTTGGACAGACTCCATATTAAATGTGGACATGAAAGAAACCAGGTTTCTCATTCCTGAACATTTGGGAATGCTGGGCATATGTTTGGATGATACCAAACTACAACCGAATTTGGATAAGTGCCTATTTGTAATTGGTTATCCTAAGGAAACTAATTCCACAACTCACAAGTGCACAAAGATATTTGTTGCTCTCCATGTGGTTTTCCTAAAAGGAATACCTAAATGCAGTGGCAAGTGGGAGGAAAGTAGAACTCGATGAAAATAGAAGTGATATTGTTCCTAGCACTCATCCAATCACGGAACACGAACAGTTCATTAGGGATGAATCTGTTCCACAATCTTCTAATACACAAGAACCGCGTAGGTCGAAGAGAGTCAGGAAACAACTGATCTCACCTCATGTAGACATTAGTCTTATTAAGGATACTGAACCGACTACGTATGAGGAAACGATACATGGTATCGACTCCACTTATGGCAAAGTGCCATGAAGTCTGAAATGGATTCCATGTATTCAATCAAGTTTGGACACTAGTTGATGTACCATAAGGCATTTTGCCTATTGGTAGCAAATGGGTCTTCATGGTGAAGACAGACATGGATGGCAACATGCAAACGTACAAGCTAGGCTTGTAGCGAAAGGGTATCGTCATCAACATAGTGTCGATTTTGACGAAACCTTTTACCCGTTGCCATGATTAAATCCATTCGGATAATGCTTGCTATTGTTGCATATTTCATAATGAAATATGGCAGATGGTAGTCAAAACCGCCTTCCTTAACTGAAACCTTTTGGAGGATGTTTTATACAACACCCTGACGGTTTTGTCATACCAAAACATACAAACGAGGTTTGCAAGTTAATTCGATCCATTTATGGATTGAAGCAAACATTGTGTTCTTGGAACCAATGTTTTGATGAGATCATATTACAATATAGTTTCATTCAAAACAAAGGTGATTCTTGTATATAAGAAGGTTAGTGGGAGCGCACTGACATTGGATGTCCTATAGATTGATGATGTATTATTTCTTGGAAATAACATTCCCATGTTAACAATCGGTGAAAACTTGGCTTTTATTAAAATTCTCCATGGAATACTTGAGAGATGCAACCTTTATTCTAGGAATAAGGATATACTAGGATAGATCTAAAAGTTTTTGGCACTCTCCGAGAACTCGTACATTGAAAGACATGTACGCGACCTGGTGTCTCATATGCTTTGAGCATATGGAGTCATTATCAGGCCGATCCAGGTGATGGTCTCTGGAGTGATGTAAAGAACATCCTTGAGTATCTTAGACGAACTAAGGATGCTTTCTTTAGATATGGAGAAGGAGAACTTGAGGTTACTGGGTTCACCGTTGCAAGTTTCCAAACCGATAAAGATGACTATAAGTCGCAATAAGGGTACATAATTTTGTTTGAACAACGAAACAGTGAGCTGGAAATCTTCCTAGCAAGATACTGTTGCCGATTCAACAATAAAAGCGGAATACATTGCTGCAGATGAGGTAGCAAAAGAAGCATTTTGGATCTATAAAATTCCTAATTAGATTAGGAAGTAGTTCTGTTAGCAGCTGAGCTAGGCTACAGCACAGGCTAAAGAATTACGATCTCATCAACGATCCAAGTATGTACTTCGAACAATTTTATCTGATTCGTGAGATCATACATCGTGGTGATGTGATGATCAAATAAATCGCATCAAATGATAACCTTGTAAATCCACTGACGAAAGTGATATCTCAGCATAAGCATGAGCGACCCGTACATAGTTCACGTGTTGGACACTTGAGCGATTGGCTATAGGCTGTTGGATAATATGACCCATAGCGTCACTATTTGTACAGATCATAGTGTTGTTGTACAAATTAACTATGTGACAGGAAATTGCACGCTCATCATTTGTGATTAGATCACCTTAGATATATAAATGAGAGAGGTCCCTATGATTAGTTCCTGGATTGAGAATGATATGAGACAGTATCAGTCCACGAAGGATAATCATTAAATATCCCTAGCCGGAGTATTATCGAGACTGGACATCGATAATGCGGAATAGGCTAGTATTGCACTTGTGCGCGTTGTGAGGGCACAACAACATATTTCTCATATATTTGGGTATTGGATACTCATGCAAGTGCGATAGGAGGTTGTGTTTCACGATGGTACGGGAAACAGCTTCTTCGCTCTGGATAGACCCCTCGGAATCCCATTGGTATTATGACTATGTGTCTATGGGAGTCCGACATCAGGGTAGGTGTGTTTTGGTCTTAACCTGAGGACTTGCACCGCTAATGCTTACGACAATCAATATACTTTAGTTGAGGTCGTCTAGGACTCTAATCGGTTCTGTGTACGCCAATGCTGGGTATATATGAGAATCGTAGAGTATTGGGGTGTGATGTCAAGACGGAAGTATCACTCGAGTCATAGTGGAGATGATGTCACGCAGGATACGGTATTAGTGCTCTTAAGTGCTGGCCGCCATCGGGATATTATGACAAGGTCATGTATATCCGATTATAGAGACTAGTTACCCGACATCCGACATGTGCTTCAGACGGGGCAGACACTTATCCAGCCCCAGCCCTAGCACGTGACTATCCGATACTGGGCCGATATACACGATACTTGGTATACTACGCTTGATATAGATCTTAAATATTCTTAGATGAATATGACCGGAGAATTGGGTAGACTTCGTGCTTTGCTAGAAGCCAACCTCGTCTCGTAAATCGGTAGAACGTAGTACTTGGTACATACATGATTCGGATACTCCGACGACCGTATTTACTGCCAACATATCCGGGATCTCATGGGTCGCTTCCCAGTGATCCACCGATGACGCATGACTCGCACATTTATTAATCTGGGATTAATTAGATGAGGAGAGAAAATTAATCTAGGATTAATTACGGAGATATTTTATCTGGGATAAATATCGTCTAAAGAGAGAGAATGATTAATTTAGAATTAATCGGTAAATTAATATATTTGATATATTAAACGAAATTGGATTTCGACGCGGAATTGAAATTGGATTTTAATTCGGGCGAACGAATTAATTTAGAATTAATTCGTTAGCGACGTGTACAGTGAATTCGCTTGGCGTAATCATTTAATTACGACGCAACGGAAAATTCGCTAATTGAGAATTAGCGAACCCGAGCCCGAGTGTGTTTGCGAGCGCATTCGTATTTCGAATTCGAGTGCGGCGACGCAAGTCATATCAAGCGTCAAATCATTCGTCACATCAAGCGTCAATCAAAAGTCACTTTAAGTGATGTGATTGATTGATTGATTGATGTGATTGATTGATTGAGTGATTGACACACATCAAGTCACTTTAATAAAGTGAAATGAATAGTGATTGTGTTTTGGTGAAATAGTGTAGTTGGTGGAAAGTATTTACCAATTGATTTTAATTAATTGTTTGGTAAATGTTTAATATATTTTTATGAAAAATATATAAGGCATTTTGGAAATGCTTTACAAACCTATTACACACTTTCCCTCCTCTTTTCTCTTTCATCATTCACGCCCAAATGGGCAGTAAAATGCCTCACTGGTTTTCTTCATTTTTGGGCGTGAGTTTGGGAAGCAATGTGCTTGATTTTGTGGCAAAATCAAGAAGAGCTAGCACTCCGAGAGACTGCGAAGGTGGTAGGGAGGTTCACCCATGAGTCGGGGACCATTTGACGAAGATTCGAAGCTCAAAACTTGACTCAAAACTGAAACTGTCAAGGCAGTGGACTGCACTGCAGTTGCGTTTTTGCAAGGAAAAATCAATCTCGTTTGTTGCCGATTCGTCTCAAAGATCGATGTGAGTATTCCGCTACCCTCCTTTGATGTATTCACACATGATTTTCATTGCTTGTTTGATCTTGGGACCTAGACAAAAACCTAACAATGGCATCAAGAGCTATAGGTTCAAGCATGAAATTGTAGGGCTTAAAATTTGGGTAAATTGTGTTGAGCATGATTTGAATAAATTGATTGTTTGAGTATTGCTTATAACATGTCTAATTGCATTTTGGTTGGACCAATTTGTTGAAAATTGATTTGGAATTATTTTCCCCAAAAATGTTATGTTGGCCGAATGTGTATGCTATTTGGAGTTCTTGGAATTTTTTGATTTTAGTTCATTGGATGAATTAGAATCATTAAGGATAATGTTAATTTGAAACTGAAAACTTGGATTGGATTTTGAATTGAACATAAAATCCCCAAAAGTTATCACCTTGGCCGAATGGATGATGCCCTTAAATGTCTTGGTATTTTGATTTTTGAACATTGGATGTATTGGAAATCATTTAGGATGGTGATTTGATGTCGATTGTGGGTTCGATTGGATTGAAACCAAATCGGACACAAAATCCCTCCTTTGGCCGAGAGCTTTAAAGCATGTAATGGGTTTGATTTTTCAATTTATGTGTTGGACATATGATAATGATAATGAGAATGATTATTGGACTAATTTAGTGTTTTGGAAATATTGATTTAGTTGGTTAATCATGTAATGGACTTTAGGTAATTAAATTGCGAAATTGGATTTTGTGTAATTTAATGTATTAGGCCTTTAAATTGGATTTGGGCTTATTAAGTTGTAATTGGGCTTATTGGGCTTGATTTTATCAAGTTGGGTTTAGGCTAAATGGATTGGATCCAATTGGGCCCAAAACCACTACCCTAAAGCCCAAATGCGACTAATGAACCTTTAAAGTTTAATTGGGCATAATGGGCCTAAATTGATTTCGGGCTTATGGGGTTACTCCTTGATTGGGCTTTGTTGCCGAAGCCCACGCCTTAAAGAAATTAATTAAAGCCCATTAGACTTGAATTAAACTAACATTGGATGTTAATCGGTCTTTGAGACGCGTTACGATTAAATTTGGAATTTAAATCGTAAAAGATTTATTAATAAAGTGTAATGTTAATTTGGAATTGAATAGTGAATTAGTATTAAATACATGTTAAATTTGATTTAATGATGTAGTTTAATTTAATTCATGAATTCGTACTTTGAGTACTTATTCGCAAAAACGAGTTTGACTCGAGCAAAATCAAATCGTTGTTTGAACATTGGATGATCACATAATTATCAGATTAATTAATTTGATTAGATTGATTGATAGCATGCTTATGTGTGAATACGTGGTTGTGATGAATGAATAATGTATATCGGATGGCTATTAGTCGGGTGGGGTAATTTTGGAAATTGTTGTAATAAATTCGATTTATTAAATTGGACCTGCGTGTCCAGCCTTATCCCCTCTATTCTCTTTGTATTCTCTTCTCACCTATTCCCCTCAATGTAAATGAGGTTTTTTTAGAAGTGTAGTGTAAAGGGTAGAAGTAGTACAAGTGCTAGCTTGAGTGAGAAAGGGGAGAGATTTGATCTAGGATCAATGTAAAGTATCCATCCGCATATCATTATATTTATTTTCATACTCGCTTTATTATGTATTTAGAATGCATGTTTAAGGGTGTATGATGATGAGACCTTAACAATATAATGAAATGGTAGCCAATTTGCACGCGAAAAAACCCTCATTAAATATCATGCGTTTTTTCCTTCCATTGAGTGATTCTTACTCAAGATCCTAGATTGGCATGGGTTGTTGGCCAAAGTCAAGCCCTTGTCCGTCGAAGAAGTGTTTGAATCACGAGGCTTTGTTCCATATTGGTGTCTTGTCCAAGTTGTGGTTTGTTGGCCAAAGTCAAGACCACTTCTTGTCCAACAACATTGATTACGAAGCTTCCATGGTCAATGGGTCCGCGCTTGACTGGGATCACTAGGTTTGTTTGTGCCAAAGCCAAGGCCTAGTTGATTCAGAGGAAAAGGTAAGGGTATATATTCGATATATAGGAATATATAAGATATATGTTTCGGACTTGGATGTCCACCTAATGGATCTAGGAATTGGATTAGATCCAATTGATCTTAGAGATCTACCTAGTTAATTATCATACAATTTGTTGGCCAAAGTCAAGATTGTGTGATATTTAACGGGATCCTAGCCCACTAGGAAACACGGTTTCCCGAGTACTCGACAGAGGGTTAGAGGCTCGACGAAAAATAGTGGGAGGCAAGAATTGAATTTGCATATTCGTTCAATTACTCGCCATACGCGCTTATTCAAATTATTTCGTCGTAATATTAAATGTTAGTTGGACTAATATTAAATTGTGTTTTTTAATAAACAGTTGGACTGTATTATAGTTGATTATATATAATTGGATTATATTAATCAATATATTTGAATTAATTATTTCAGTTTACAGTTGATTTTATAATTGGATTATAGTAATCAATGTAATTGAGGTTAATTAATTTGGATTATATTTGATTATATCGTTGGACTATTATAATCATTATAATATATAGTACCACTAATAATTGATTAAATAGTTGGACTATTGAAATCAAGAAAGAATTGAAAAGTTGGATATTTAAAATATAATCTGGGATTAAATGTTTTAAATGATTTAATTTTCAAATTGGGAATAAACAATAGGTTACTTTATTTGATAAAATAACTTATTATACCTTAAGCCCAAAATTAAGCAAAATAAGTAGAGCATAAAATCTTTGGAAGATTTATGTGATGATGACTTTAGTGCTTAATTTAATATACTTGTCATAATCTAATTTTAGATTTAAGAAGTATTTAAATTGCAATTTATAATTCTTGGAGAATTAATTGACTATTCTAGAGGAGATAAAGTCAAAGTTTGCAATTGGGCATGTAGCACGAGGTGCACATCATTTCGATATTCTAAAACCCAAGCTTGGCCTAAGTTCATGAAATATTGAAAAGGATAATTGACATATCCCAAAGTGACTAGTATTGAAATTAGATTTTAAATACTTAGTGTGGTACATAAAATATATGTATTGATGTTCAGAATCTGCTTTGAGCAGGATACTGACTTCAAGCTTAGATTGCTCTGCAAATCGGAAACGGGATGAAAGTCGCTGTTTCTACCGTAGATACCTAAGTTTAGGAACTACCCTTCGAGTGTGTACTTAAATTAGGAACTGTTATAATGTAACTAGTTTGACTAGAGACATTATCTCTATATCAGTGTTTAATCCATTGTGGATAAACCTTTATATTCTAGAACACTAAGTGTTTCATTATATAAAGATGATACTGAGATAAACACATTAGATGTGAATAACAGAATTTATATTTTGAATATAATTAAAATCTCAAAACATATAAAATGACAAATAAATAGCTCAAATTGATTTGATCAAGTAGAGACTATTTGTGGCATTGTTGTCTGGGACACATTATACAAGACTCGTATATCCACACTTTTGAAGAGTGGGTACTAGGACTGATTTGACTATTCAAATAAAGTCTACGAATCTAGTTTATTAGGTAAAGTACCTAAAAACACTATTTACTTGGTAATAGTGAAAATGCCATCGATCTGTTAGCCTATTCATTGTGAAGAAAGTGGGCCCATATCTAGCTAGGCTAGATGTGAATATGAATCTTTCGTGACCTTAACGGATGTGGCATCACGTTATGGTTATGTGTTTCTTTTGAAGAACACAAATCGGAACTTTTAGAGTTCGACACGAAGTAGATAAACAGTCGGCTATAGTATTATACCGTCACGGTAAGACCGTAATGGAAATACTTAAGCAGTGGAGTTTCATCATACATGAAAGAGTACGATATTCTTTCAGATGAGGACTCCTCCCGAGACCATGTCAGTTTGACGATGTTTCCGAACTAAAAACCGAATTTTGTTGGACATGATAAGGTTTATCATGAGTCGCTCTGAGCTATCATTTCTTCAACAGGATATGTATTACCAGTGCAAAAACTTATTTAGAATAAGGTTCCATATAAATATGTTTGACAGATATCATATAGGATATGAACAGGAAGAAACAGGGTTTCTCATTCCTGATAATTTGGGTATGCCAGACATAAAGTTTGGATGATACCAAACTAGAACCCAAATTGGATAAGTGCCAAATATAGGTTATCCTAGGGAAAACCATAAGTATAGTACTTAAATATCTCACATGGGAACAATATGATTGTTGCTCACCATGCGGTTTTCCTGAGAGGAATACCGATATGCAGTGGTCAGTGGGGAGGATAGTGATACTCGATGAAAATCGGAGTAATACTGTTCAAGGCAACGAATTCCGATCGGTAATGGAACACAAACAGTCATCAATGATGAATCTGTACCATTAATCTTCGAATACACAAGAACCGGAGATCGGGGGGAGGAGAGAGTCAGAAAACAACCTGGGCTATGGGTTTCTGATCTCACCTCATACAGATGTCAATCTTATGGAGGTATATCAGCCGACTACCTACGAGGAAGTGATACAAGGTATCAACTCCCTTTCATGGCAAAGTGCCATGAGTCTGAAATGGATTCCATATATAACAACTATGTTTGGATACTAGTTGTTGTACCACAAGGCATTGTGCCTATTGATACATTAAACGTCTTCAAGGAAAGACATACATAGATGGCAACATACCAACGTAAAAGCTAGGCTTGACGAAAAGGTATCGTTATCAACATTGTGTTGATTACGGTTCAACCTTTACCTGTTGCCATGGTAAATCCATTTTGACGATGCTTGTTGATACTGTATATTTCATTATGAAATGCGTCAGTTATAGATCAAAATCGCTTTCCTGAAAAGGAAACCTTTTGGAGGATGTTTACAACATCCTGACGATTTTGTATATCCGACAAACAAGGTTTACGGGTTATTCGATCCATGTTTGGATTGAAGCAAGCATAAGTTTCTGGAACTGTCATTTTGAAAATAATCATAATGGTTTATGATTTGACTCAAAACGAAATGATTCTTGTGTATATAAGGAGGTTAGTAGTAGTGGAGAGCACTGATAATGAAATTCCCATAAAGTAATTGGTGAAAGCTTGGCTTTCATAGAAATTCTCCGTAGAATTCTGGGGAGTAACAACCTTTATTCAAGGAATAAAGATCTACTGGGATAGATTTGGAGTTGTTAACACTCTCTGGGAAATTGTACATTTAAAATGTACTTGATATGGTGTCTTATACGCTTTGAGACATATGGAGTCACAATCAGGACAATCCAAGTGATAGTCACTGGATTGAAGTTAAGAACATCTGTTAGTATCTCAGAGAACTAAAGATGTTGTCTTAAGCTATGGAGAAGGAGAAATTGAAGTGACTGGGATCACTGCCGCAAGTTTCCAAACAGTTAAATACTGCGGTACTATAAAATTTGAATAACGGGACAGTGAGCTGGAAATCTTCCGAGCAAGATACTGTTTCCGAATAAAAAACAAATGCGGATTATTGCTGGGCTGAGGCAGCAATAGAAGCCATTTGGGTCGAAAATAAATCTAATTAGATTAGATATAGTTCTGTTAGCAGCTGAGCTAGGCGTCAGCACAAGGGCTAAAGAATTACAGGTCCTCATCGACGATCCAGATATATACTTCTATATTCATCTGATTCGTTCGGTCATACATCATGGCGATGTGATGATCGTATAAATCACGTTAGACGATAATCATACAAATCCGCTGACGAAAACCTTTCCTCAGCAATTTGAGCAAACCGTACATATTTCGGGTGTTTCGACACTTGAGTGACTGGCTATGTGCCAAGTGGGAGATTGTTGTGGATAATATGACCCATAGCGTCATTATTTGTACAGATCATAGTGTTGTTGTACAAATTAACTATGTGACAAGGAAATTGCACTCTCATCATTTGTGATAGATCACCTTATATATATAAATGAAAGAGTGGTCCCTATGATTAGTTTCCTGGATTGAGAATGATATGAGACAGTATCAGTCCACGAAGGATTAATCATTAAATATCCCTAGGACGGGAGTATTATCGAGACTGGACATCGATAATGCAGAATAGGCTAGTATTGCACTTGTGCGCGTTGTGAGGGCACAACAACATAGTTCTCATATATTTGGGTATTGGATACTCATGCAAGTGCGATAGGAGGTTGTGTTTCACCGATGGTAGGGAAACAGCTTCGCTCTGGATAGACCCCCTCGGAATCCCATTGGTATTAGACTATGTGTCTATGGGAGTCCGACATCAGGGAGGTGTGTTTGGTCTTAACCTGAGACTTGCACCACTAATGCTTACGGACAATCAAATACTTTAGTTGAGGTCGTCTAGGGACTCTACCGGTTCTGTGTGTACTCCAATGCTGGGTATATTGAGAATCGCAGTAGAGTATTGGGTGTGTGATGTCAAGACGAAGTATCACTCGAGTCATAGTGGAGATGATGTCACAGGCAGGATACGGTATTAGTGCTCTTAAGTGCTGGCCGGCCATCGGGATATTATGACAAGGTCCTGTATATCCGATTATAGAGACTAGTTACCAGACATCCGACATGTGCTTCGGACGGGGCAGACACTTATCCAGCCCCAGCCCTAGCACGTGACTATCCGATACTGGCCGATATACACGATACTTGGTATACTACGCTTGATATAGATCTTAAATATTCTTAGATGAATATGACCGGAGAATTGGGTAGACTTCGTGCTTTGCTAGAAGCCAACCTTGTCTCGTAAATCGTAGAACGTAGTACTTGGTACATACGTGATTCAGATACTCCGACGACCGTATTTACTGCCAACATATCCGGGGATCTCATGGGTCGCTTCCCAGTGATCCACCGATGACTCATGACTCGCACTTATTAATCTGGGATTAATTAGATGAGAGAGAGAAATTAATCTAGGATTAATTTACGGATATTATTTTATCTGATAAAATATCGTCTAAAGAGAGAGAATGATTAATTTAGAATTAATCGGTAAATTAATATATTCGATTATATTAAACGAAATTGGATTTCGACGCGGAATTGAAAATGGTTTTTAATTCGGGCGAACTAATTATTTAGAATTAATTCGTTAGCGACGTGAACAGTGAATTCGCTTGCCGTAATCATTTAATTACGACGCAACAGAAAATTCGTTAATTGAGAATTAGCGAACCCGAGCCAGAGTGTGATTGCGAGCGCATTCGTATTTCGAATTCGAGTGCCGGCGACGCAAGTCACATAAAGCGTCAAATCATTCGTTCACATCAAGCGTCAAATCAAAAGTCACTTTGAGTGATGTGATTGATTGATTGATTGATGTGATTGATTGATTGAGTGATTGACACACATCAAGTCACTTTAATAAAGTGAAAATAAATAGTGATGTGTTTTGGTGAAATAGTGTAAGTTGGTGGAAAGTATTTACCAATTGATTTTAATTAATTGTTTGGTAAATGTTTAATATATTTTTATGAAAAATATATAAGGCATTTTGGAAATGCTTTACAAACCTATTACACACTTTCCCTCCTCTTTTCTCTTTCATCATTCACGCCCAAATGGGCAGTAAAATGCTCACTGTTTCTTCATTTTTGGGCGTGAGTTTGGGAAGCAATGTGCTTGATTTTGTGGTAAAATCAAGAAGAGCTAGCACCCAAGAGACTTGCGAAGGTGGTAGGGAGGTTCACCCATGAGTCGGGAACCATTGACGAAGATTCGAAGCTCAAAACTTGACTCAAAACTGAAACTGTCAAGGCAGTGGACTGCACTGCAGTTGCGTTTTTGGAAGGGAAAAATCAATCGGTTGTTGCCGATTCGTCCTCAGATCGATCTGTGAGGGAGTATTCCGCTACCTCCTTTGATGTATTCACACATGATTTTCATTGCTTGTTTGATCTTGGGACCTAGAGAAAACCTAACAATGGCATCAAGAGCTATAGGTTCAAGCATGAAATTGTAGGGCTTAAAATTTGGGTAAAATTGTGAACATGATTTGAATAAATTGATTGTTTGAGTATGCTTATAACATGTCTAATTGCATTTTGGTTCGACCAATTTGTTGAAAATTGATTGGAATTATTTTCCCCAAAAATGTTATGTGGCCGAATGTGTATGCTATTTGGAGTTCTTGGAATTTTTTGATTTTAGTTCATTGGATGAATTAGAATCATTAAGGATAATGTTAATTTGAAACTAATTGGATTGGATTTTGAATTGAACATAAAATCCCCAAAAGTTATCACCTTGGCCGAATTGGATGATGCCCTTAAATGTCTTGGTATTTTGATTTTTGAACATTGGATGTATTGGAAATCATTTAGGATGGTGATTTGATGTCGATTGTGGGTTCGATTGGATTGAAACCAAATCGGACACAAAATCCCTCCTTTGGCCGAGAGCTTTAAAGCATGTAATGGGTTTGATTTTTCAATTTATGTGTTGGACATATGATAATGATAATGAGCATGATTATTGGACTAATTTAGTGTTTTGGAAATATTGATTTAGTTGGTTAATCATGTAATACACTTTAGGTAATTAAATTGCAAAATTGGATTTGTGTAATTTAATGTATTAGGCCTTTAAATTGGATTTGGGCTTATTAAGTTGTAATTGGGCTTATTGGGCTTGATTTTATCAAGTTGGGTTTAGGCCAAATGGATTGGATCCAATTGGGCCCAAAACCACTACCATAAAGCCCAAATGCGACTAATGAACCTTTAAAGTTTAATTGGGCATAATGGGCCTAAATTGATTTCTGGGCTTATGGGGTTACTCCTTGATTGGGCTTTGGTTGCCGAAGCCCACGCCTTAAAGAAATTAATTAAAGCCCATTAGACTTGAATTAAACTAACATTGGATGTTAATCGGTCTTTCAGACGCGTTACGATTAAATTTGGAATTTAAATCGTAAAAGGTTTATTAATAAAGTGTAATGTTTAATTTCGAATTGAATAGTGAATTAGTATTAAATACATGTTAAATTTGATTTAATGATGTAGTTAATTTAATTCATGAATTCGTACTTTGAGTACTTATTCGCAAAAACGAGTTTGACTCGAGCAAAATCAAATCGTTGTTTGAACATTGGATGATCACATAATTATCAGATTAATTAATTTGATTAGATTGATTGATAGCATGCTTATGTGTGAATACGTGGTTGTGATGAATGAATAATGTATATCGGATGGATATTAGTCGGGGGGGGCAATTTTGGAAATTGTTGTAATAAATTCGATTTATTAAATTGGACCTGCGTGTCCAGCCTTATCACCTCTATTCTCTTTGTATTCTCTTCTCACCTATTCCCCTCAATGTAAATGAGGTTTCTTTAGAAGTGTAGTGTAACGGGTAGAAGTAGTACAAGTGCTAGCTTGAGTGAGAAAGGGAGAGATTTGATCTAGGACCAATGTAAAGTATCCATCCGCATATCATTATTATTTATTTTCATACTCGCTTTATTATGTATTTAGAATTCATATTTAAGGGTGTATGATGATGAGACCTTAACAAAGATAATGAAATTGGTAGCCAATTTGCACGCGAAAAACCCTCATTAAATATCATGCGGTTTTTTCCTTCCATTGAGTGATTCTTACTCAAGATCCTAGATTGGCATGGGTTGTTGGCCAAAGTCAAGCCCTTGTCCGTCGAAGATGTGTTTGAATCACGAGGCTTTGTTCCATATTGGTGTCTTGTCCAAGTTGTGGTTTGTTGGCCAAAGTCAAGACCACTTCTTGTCCAACGACATTGATTACGAAGCTTCCATGGTCAAGGGTCCGTGCTTGACTGGGATCACTAGGTTTGTTGTGCCAAAGCCAAGGCCTAGTTGATTCAGAGGAAAAAGGTTAGGGTATATATTCGATATATAGGCATATATAAGATATATGTTTCAGACTTGGATGTCCACCTACTGGATCTAGGAATTGGATTAGATCCAATTGATCTTAGAGATCTACCTAGTTAATTATCATACAATTTGTTGGCCAAAGTCAAGATTGTGTGATATTTAACGGGATCCTAGCCCACTAGGAAACACGGTTTCCCGAGTACTCGACAGAGGGTTAGAGGCTCGACGAAAAATAGTGGGAGGCAAGAATTGAATTTGCAATATTCGTTCAATTACTTGCCATACGCGCTCATTCAAATTATTTCGTCGTAATATAAAATGTTAGTTGGACTAATATTTAAATTGGTTTTAATAAACAGTTGGACTGTATTATAGTTGATTATATATAATTGGATTATATTAATCAATATATTTGAATTAATTAATTTCAGTTTACAGTTGATTTTATAATTGGATTATAGTAATCAATGTAATTGAGGTTAATTAATTTGGATTATATTTGATTATATAGTTGGACTATTATAATCATTATAATATATAGTACCACTAATAATTGATTAAATAGTTGGACTATTGAAATCAAGAAAGAATTGAAAAGTTGGATATTTAAAATATAATCTGGGATTAAATGTTTTAAATGATTTAATTTTCAAATTGGGAATAAACAATAGGTTACTTTATTTGATAAAATAACTTATTATACCTTAAGCCCAAAATTAAGCAAAATAAGTAGAGCATAAAATCTTTGGAAGATTTATGTGATGATGACTTTAGTGCTTAATTTAATATACTTGTCATAAATCTAATTTTAGATTTAAGAAGTATTAAAATTGCAATTTATAATTCTTGGAGAATTAATTGACTATTCTAGAGGAATAAGTACTCAAAGTACGAATTCATGAATTAAATTAAACTACATCATTAAATCAAATTTAATGATCCATATCATCACTATTTTGTAAATAGTGATGATATGGATCATAATTGTCCAACACCATGTCATTTACAAAATAGTGTTCTTGTAAAGAATTAACTATGTGACAAATTAAATTGCTCTTTTATCATTTGTAATTGGATTACCTGGATATATAAATGAAAATAGTCCATATGATTAGTACCAGATTAATCCACTTAAGGTTTAATGATTAAATATCCCTAGTCGTAGTATTATCGATACTGGACATCGATAATACGGAATAGGCTAGTGTTACACTTGTGCGCATTATGGAAGCTTAACGACATAGTTCTCATATATTTGGGCATTGGATACTCATGCAAGTGTAATAGGAGGTTCTGTTTATCGATGGTACGGGAACAGCTTCGCTCTGGATAGACCCATCATAATCCCATTGGTAGTATGACAATGTGTCTATGGAATCCGAATCATGGTAGGTATATTTGGTCTTAACCTAAGAGTTGCATCGCTTATACTTAAGACAATCAGTATACTTTGGTTTTGGTCGTCCGGGGCTTTAACAGGTTCTGTGTACGCCTCTTCTGGGTATATTGAGAATCGTAGTGTATTGGGTGTGATGTCAAGATGGAAGTATCACTTCCATCATATGGATGATCACGTAGGATACGGAACTGGTACTCTTAAGTACTGCAGTCATCAGGATAATATGACTAGGTCATGATTATCCGATTATAGAGACTAGTTGCCAGTGATCCGATATATGCTTCGTACGACGCAGACACAATTCCAACCCCAGGCCTATCATGTGACATCCAATACTGGAACGTAATACGCAATACATAGTATACTACGCCTGATAAAGATTATATATTCCTTTAAAGAATATTTTTGGAGAATTGGGTAGGCGCGGTGCTTTGCTAGAAGCCAACCATGTCCTGTAAATCGGTAAGAACGTGGTACTAGGTACATGCATGTTCGGATAGTTCGATGACCGTATTTACTGCCAACATATCTAGGGATCTCTTGGGTTGTTTCCAAAAGAATTAACCGATGAGATTTGACTCGAACAGAATTAATCTGGGATTAATTACAACAAGAATTAATCTAGGATTAATTAACAGAGAGAGAATTAATATGGGATTAATTGCGTCAAGAATTAATCTGGGATTAATTCGACAAGAAGAGAGAACGCGATTAATTTGGAATTAATCGTTAAAATAAATTTAATAGTTAAATTATATTTTTCTTTTTAATTTATTTATTTGGGCTAAAATAATATATTAGATATATTAATTGAAATCGGATTTCAATACGGAATTAAAATTGGATTTTAATTCAAGCGAATGAATTAAGTTGGAATTAATTAGTAAGCGACATCCGTAATAATTTTGCGAGGCATTATTATTTAATTGAATTAGATTTAATTACGTCGCGACGGAAAATTCTTTTAATCGGATTAAACGAACCTGAGCCCGAAGTGTGTTGAGCAAGCCCACTTGAATTTTGAATTTAAAGTGGGGCCAACTTCACTTAAATCATTAATCAACTTTTGGTGATGGAAGTGATTGATGGCTTTTGTTGGAAACTTTTCCAACACACTTTGTATTTCTTTTTGAAAAGTATATACACTTTTTTTAGAGTTTGACTTTGGTAATTATTTTAGAAACAAAATACCCAAAAACACAAACTCTCTCTTCCCCACCTCTCTTGGTCGAACCTTAAACTCCTTGGAGGAGAAAATTTTCTTTCAAATTTTGTTCAAGCTAGCACTTAAAGGAGTGAATCAAGGTGATAGGGAAACTCACCCAAGTGTTGAAAACACTCAAGAAATCTTGGAGCTTCCACCTACATCCATGGAAAGTTTTGAAACTCATCCACTTATTGTAAGTATTTTTCTGCAACTTCTTTGAATATTCACACACGAATCATTCTTAGAGATCCTTGGCATGTTTTAGGAACACTAACAATGGTGTCAGATCGTCCTAAGTTTGATTTGAAAATCTAGGGTTCATATACTTTAATTTGGGATTTTTGGCTTGATGATTTGCCTAAATTGATGGTTGGGTTATGTTTATATAGTGTTGAATTGGATTTGTGCATTTTTGGATTTGTGAAATATTGATTAGATAAAAAATCCCCAAATTCTAAGCATGGCCGAATGTATGCCCTAGGAAAACTCATGGAAATTTTTTTGATTTTAGATAATTGGATGTGTTTAAAGCATGAAATAAATCTTGTATGTTGATTTAATTGGATTGAAATCAAATTGAGTATTATTTTGTGCCCTATTACCGTGGATTGTGAAGCATGTAATAGATTGATTTTGCTTCAATTTATGTTGGACATGAATTGGAAATGTTGAGCATGATTAAATTGGATTAATTAGTATTTTGGAAACATTAGATTAATTGATTATTATATTAATTGCAATTTAAATAAATTAATATGTAATTTTAAATAATGTGTTAATTTAATTTGTTGTAATTGGGTTTAATGGGCTTCGTTGGGCCAAGCTTGGTTTATGACAATTGGATTGGATCCAAATGGGCCTAAAACCATTCCATAAAGTCCAAATATAATAATTGGGCCTTTAACAAATTAATTGGGCCTAATGGGCCAAAATTGATTTTGGGCAAAGGGTGATTCCTTATTGGGCCTTGGCATCTTGGGTTTGATCCAGAATGGCCAAAGCCCACGCCTAAAGAATTAATTAAAAGCCCATTGGACTTTAATTAAATAATATTGGATACTAATTAGGCCTTTGAGACCCACGAAGATTGGATTTGGAATCCAAGTCTAAAAGACACTATTAAAAGTGTAATTATTTAATTTGGAATTAAATATAATTAGTATTGGATACAATTTAAATTGGATTTAAAATTGTAGTTCGATATAATTCAAGAATACGTACTTTGAGTATTTATTCTTAAACGAGTTGGACTCGCACAAATCAAATCTTTGTTTGAACATTAGATGGTCATTAATTCAAAGATTAATTAATTGGATTAGATTGATTGAATAACATGCTATGTGTGGATACTTGGATGTATTGTATGATGGATATTAGAAGGGTATGGGCAATTTTGGAAATTGTTGTAATAAATTTAGAATTTATTAAATTGGACCTGCGTGTCCAGCCTTTTATCTATTTTCTCATTGTATTTCTCTTCTTACCAATTCCCCTAAATGTTAATGAGGTTTATTTAGAAGTATTATGTAATGGGTAGAAGTATGAATAGTGCTAGCGGGAAAGAGGAAATTGAGAGATTTGTTCTAGTAACAAAGTTGTTATATATCCATCCGCATATCATTATTAATTTATTCCGCGCCTTATTATGCTTTTAGAATGCACGCTTAAGGGTGTATGATGAGTCCTAATCAAAGATAATAAATTGGTTGCCAATTTACGCGAAAAACCCTCAATTAAATATTAAGCGTTTTTCCTTCCATTGAATGGTTCTTTCTCAAGATCCAAGATTCGCATTGGTTTGTTGGCCAAAGTCAAGACCTTTGTCCATCGCGGATGTGTTTGAACTGCATAAGCTTTGTTCTATATCGTATGTCTTTGGCGGTTGTGACTTGTTGGCCAAAGTCAAGGTCACTTCTAGTTCATCGACTTCGATTACGAAGCTTTCCAATTGTCAATGGGTCACGCTTAACTGGAATCATTAAGTTTGTTGAGCCAAAGCCAAAGCTTAGTTGATTCAGAGGAAAAAAGATTAGGAAATATATTGAATATATTTACATATTGGATATATGTTTCGAACTTGGAGGTCCACCTACTGGATCTAGGAATTGGATGGGATCCAATTGATCTTAGAGATCTACCTAGTTCAGTTTCATACAATTTGTTGGCCAAAGTCAAGGTTGTGTGTTATTTAACGGGATTCTAGCCCACCAGGAAACTAGGTTTCCCGAGTACTCCACAGAGGGTTAGACTCTCACCGAAAAATAGTGGGAGACAAGTATTAAATTTGCAATTTCATTTAAATACTTGCCAATACGCGCTCTTTTATTTTATTTATTGTTGTCATAAATATTTTAGTTTGACTAATATTTAATATTTCTTTCGTTGAACAGTTAGACTGTACAACACACTACTTCATTTGTAGTTGGTTATATAGTTGGACTATAATAATCATTACATTTGAATGTAACCGATCATTTATAGCTGATTATACAGTTGGACTATAGTAATCATTACATTTGATTGTACCCGAAATCATTAATTGGATAGTTGGACTATAGCAATCAATATAACTGGAAAGATTAGCATCAAAGGACATAATCCTAGGTGAAAATATCTTTAACGACATAATTTTCCAGATTGGGAAATGAATCTCAGGATAGTCCTGAGAGCTGAGAAGTTACTCTATTGGATAGAGAAATCTCTCGGGATTGAGCCCAGAGTTGAACAAATAGTAGAACATGAGCTTTAGAAGACTCATCGTGATGATAAATTTAGTGCTCAATCTGTTATGCTTGCTGCAATGACACCTTAATTTTGTCGTCAGAACAAAGGATTGGATCATTATAGTATGATGTTGAAATTGAAGGATCTTCACAGATCTAACCTTAGATCTTAGAAGTAAGAATTGCCAAAGAAGCTCTTTTACGCTCGCATATGTCAGAGGGTACATCTTTCGAGCACTAGGTGTCGCAGATGATTGCTGAAATCGAACAGCTAGGTTAGCTGGGCATTACCTACGAGGCCGAGACTTCCATAGATTTGATCTTACAGTCTCTGTCTGAATGCTGGGGCAGGTTCACTATGAACCAAAAAAAAACTCTTGGAGAGTTAATGGCTATGCTCAATGAGACAGAGCCGGAGCTTCCAAAAGAGCAAGAAGCGCAAGGCTCATCTTACTTAGACATCCTAGAAGGCCAAGGCTTGGTCGAAGGCTTCTAAGGGTGTGAAGAAAATGGCAAAGGAAAAATCGTCCTAGTCTTCTTGGAAGACAAAGGACATATCCCAAGATGTCTTCCTAAACTGTGGAAAACAGGGACACTAGAATCGTGACTTCCGTATGGACAAGGTATACATGAAGGGTGTGAAGACGGGCAAGGCTCTGACTTCATGTATGTTTGTTATAAACATATCCTCTACAGGTTTTAAATTTGTTTTTTTAATACTGGATGTGGTACATACATATGTACTGATGTGAGGGATCTGCTGATTAGCAGGAGGCTGGCTTCAGTTGAGATCGACCTGCGAGTCAGAAACGGGACGCGAGTCGTTGTTTTGGCTGTGGGAACTTAAGTTTTTTGAACTGCCCTTTGGGCATGTACTTAAATTAGGAAACTGTTATAATGTACCTAGTTTGACTAGAAACATTGTCTCTATATCTAGTTTAACCCATTGAGGGTGTACCTTTATGTTCCTTTTTATAAAGATGATATTGAGATATACACATTAGATGTGAATAACAGTATTTATATTTTGAATATAAATGAATCTCAAACATATAACATGACAAAAAAAAGGCTCAAACTGTGTAAATCAAATGAGACTTATATATGGCATTGTTATCTGGGACACATTAACGAGACTCGTATATCCACACTTTTGAAGAGTGGATACTTGGACGCATTTGATTCTAATTCAAATGATGTCTGTGAATCTTGTTCATTAGCAGTAAAAGTGTACTTGCCACCGAGCTGTTAGCCCTCGTTCATGGTGACGTAAGTGGGCCCATGTCTAGCTAGGCTAGAGGTGGTTATGAATACTTCGTAACCTTTACGGATATTGCATCGCGTTATGGTTATGTGTATTTTATGAAACACAAATCAGAAACTTTTGATAAATTCAAAGAGTTTCGACACGAAGTAAAAAAATAGATGGGCAAAAATATTAAGATATTACGGTTGGACCGTAGTGGAAAATACTTAAGCAATAAGTTTCTCGATTACTTGAAAGAGTATAGTATTCTTTCACAGTGGACTCCTCCTGGAACACCTCAATTGAGTGGTGTGTCCGAACAGAGAAACCAAACCTTGTTAGACATAGTAAGGTTAATGATGAGTCGCTCTAAGCTGCCAATTTCCTTCTAGGGATACGTATTGAACAATGCAATACTTATTTTGAATAAGGTTCCGTCAAAATTTGTTGGACAGACTCCATATTAAATATGGACAGGAAAGAAACAAGGTTTCTCATTCTTGAACATTTGGGAATGCTGGGCATATGTTTGGATGATACCAAACTACAACTGAAATTGGATAAGTGCCTGTTTGTAATTGGTTATCCTAAGGAAACTAATTCCATAACTCACAAGAGAACAAAGATATTTGTTGCTCTCCATGAGGTTTTCCTAAAAGGAATACCTAAATGCAGTGGCTAGTGGGAGGAAAGTAGAACTCGATGAAAATATGAGTGATACTGTTCCTGGCACTCATCCAATCACGGAACACGAACTGTTCATCAGGGATGAATCTGTACCACAATCTTATAATACACAAGAACCGCTTAGGTCAGAGAGAGTCAGGAAACAACTGATCTCACCTTATGTAGACATTAGTCTTATTGAGGATACTGAACCGACTACGTATGAGGAAACGATACAGGGCATCGACTCCATTTATGGCAAAGTGCCATGAAGTCCGAAATGGATTCCATGTATTCAACCAAGTTTGGACACTAGTTGATGAACTAGAAGGCATTGTGCCTATTGGTAGAAAATGGGTCTTCATGGTGAAGACAGACATGGATAGTAACATGCAAACATACAAAGCTAGGCTTGTAGCGAAATGGTATCGTCATCAATATAGTGTCGATTACGACGAAACCTTTTACCTGTTGCCATGATTAAATCTATTCGGATAATACTTGCTATTGCTGCATATTTCATAATGAAATATGGCAGATGGTCGTCCAAATCATTTTCCTTAATGAAAACCTTTTGGATGATGTTTTATACAACACCCTGACGAATTGTCATACCAAAACATGCAAACGAGGTTTGTAAGTTAATTCAATCCATTTATGGATTGAAGCAAACATTGTGTTCTTGGAACCGATATTTTGATGAGATCATATTACAATATAGTTTCATTCAAAACAAATGTGATTCTTGTGTATATAAGAAGGTTAGTGGGAGCGCACTTACATTGGATGTCCTATAGATTGATGATGTATTATTTCTTGGAAATAACATTCCCATGTTAAAAATCGGTGAAAGCTTGACTTTCATTAAAATTCTCTATGGAATACTAGGGAGATGTAACCTTTATTCTAGGAATAAGGATCTACTAGGATAGATCTAAAAGTTGTTGGAACTCTCCGAGAACTCGTACATTGAAATACATGTACGCGACCTGGTGTCTCATATGCTTTGAGCATATGGAGTCACTATCAGGCCGATCCATGTGATGGTCACTGGATTGATGTAAAGAACATCCTTGAGTATCTTAGACGAACTAAGTATTCTTTCTTTAGATATGGAGAATGAGAACTTGAGGTTACTGGGTTCACCGTTACAAGTTTCCAAACCGATGAAGACGACTATAAGTCGCAATAAGAGTACCTAATTTTGTTTGAGCAACGAAACATTGAGCTGGAAATCTTCCTAGCAAGATGTTGTTGCTGATTTAACAACAAAAGCAGAATACATTACTGCAGATGAGGTAGCAAAAAAAGCATTTTGGATCTATAAAATTCCTAATTAGATTAGGAAGTAGTTCTCTTAGCAGCTGAGCTAGGCTACAGCACAGGCTAAAGGATTACGGTCTCATCAACAATCCAAGTATGTACTTCGAACAGTTTTATCTGATTCGTGAGATCATACATCATGGCGATGTGATGATCGAATAAATCTCATTAGTAGTATGACTATGTGTCTATGGGAATCCGAATCAGGGTAGGTTTATTTGATCTTAACTTGAGACTTGCATCGCTAATACTTAGGACAATCAATATACTTTAATTTTGGTCGTCTGGGGATTTAACAGGTTCTGTGTACGCCTTTTCTGGGTATACTGAGAATCGTAGTGTATTGGGTGTGATATCAAGATGGAAGTATCACTTTAGTCATATGGAGATGATGATCACGTAGGATACATAAATAGTACTCTTAAGTATTGCAGTCATCGGGATAATATGACTAGGTCATGATTATTCGATTATAGAGACTAGTTGCCAATGATCCGATATATGCTTTGTACGGGGTAGACACAATTCCAGCCCCAGGCCTAGCATGTGACATCCGATAGTGGATCGTAATACGCAATACTTAGTATACTACGCCTGATAAAGATTATATATTCCTTTAAAGAATATTTCTGGAGAATTGGGTAGGCGCGGTGCTTTGCTTGAAGCCAACCATATCTTGTAAATCGGTAAGAACGTGGTACTTGGTATGCGCGTGTTCAGATAGTCCGATGACCGTTTTTACTGCCAACATATCTAGGGATCTCTTGGGTCGCTTCCCAAAGATTCACCGATGAGATTTGACTCGAACAGAATTAATCTGAGATTAATTATGAAAGAGAAAATTAATCTGTGATTAATTACGACAAGAATTAATCTAGGATTAATTAACAGAGAGAGAATTAATATGGGATTAATTGCGTCAAGAATTAATCTTGGATTAATTCGACAAGAAGAGAGAATTCTATTAATTTGAAATTATTCGGTAAAATAAATTTAATAGTTAAATTAGATTTTTCTATTTAATTTATTTATTTGGGCTAAAAAATATATTGGATATATTAATTGAAATCGAATTTTAATACAGAATTAAAATTGGATTTTAATTCAAGCGAATAAATTAATTTGAAATTAATTCGTAAGCGACTTCCGTAATAATTTTACGAGGCATTATTATTTAATTGAATTGGATTTAATTACGTCGCGATAGAAAATTCGTTTAATAGGATTAAACGAACCCGAGCCCGAAGTGTGTTGAGCAAGCCCACTTGAATTTTGAATTTAAAGTGGAGCCCATTTCACTTACATCGTTAATCAACTTTTAGTGATGGAAGTAATTGATGGCTTTTGTTGGAAACTTGTCTAACACACTTTGTATTTCTTTTTGAAAATTATATACACATTTTTTAGAGTTTGAATTTGGTAATTGATTTAGAAACAAAATACGCAAAAACACAAACTCTCTATTCCTCACCTCTCTTGGCCGAACCTTAAACTCCTTGGAGGATAAAATTTTCTTTCAAATTTTGTTCAAGCTAGCACTTAAAGGAGTGAATCAAGGTGATAGGGAAACTCACCTAAGTGTTGGAAACACTCAAGAAAGCTTGCATCTTCCACCTACATACATGGAAAGTTTTGAAACTCATCCTCTCATTGTAAGT
Organism: Zanthoxylum bungeanum; assembly: GCA_019454045.1. Taxonomy (NCBI): domain Eukaryota; kingdom Viridiplantae; phylum Streptophyta; class Magnoliopsida; order Sapindales; family Rutaceae; genus Zanthoxylum; species Zanthoxylum bungeanum. The sequence goes on along the minus strand of SKCR01027102.1, from coordinate 8,772 downwards.
ATTTTTCCGCAACTTCTTTGAATATTCACACACGAATCACTCTTAGAGATCCTTGGCATGTTCTTGGAACACTAACACCACAAACGTTTGATAAAGTAAAAAAATAATAAAACTAATGCACACAAAAGCAAAAAGAAAAGAGAAAAGAGAATAAAGAAGTTAGTGACTAAACAGATGAAAATTCTAATCCAAGTCAATAGTTGTTTTATTTCTTTTTAAATTACCGAATAAGTAAATTCTCCGATTATTTTTACCATTCTCCATATACACGGTCAACAAAATATTAATCAACTCATTTTGCGCACAATAGTCACGAGTGTAGTTGAGAAGAGAGTAATATTTTTGTCCTAAAGTTTTATCAGAATTCACACCTTTTTTAAGCAATGGAATAATTTTCTGATTTTTTTAATTTTTTTTTATTTATATACAATATCTTCCATCTATGTAGCGAGCTTTGGGCCAGTGACTCCCAAACCAGTTGGTTTTAGGGCACTAGGTGTTAAGATACCCCTACAGACTTTATTTCTCAGACTTCAGATATATATATATATATATATATATATATATATATATAGATTTTTGCAACATCTTTGATCCATGTAGCGAGCTTTGGGCCAGTGACTCCCAAACCAGTTGGTTTTAGGGCACTAGGTGTTAAAAAACCCTTACAGACTTAATAACTCGGATCTCAGACCTTTTTTTTTACTCCATCGCTTTTATAGATGCTTCCTCCAATTAAACTAGAGCACTGAATATTACAAACTTTTCAATTACAGCTCATGTCTGTATGTTACCATGTATGCTGATAATACCAGTCAACTGAGCATATCAAGATTCATTTTAGTCAGTATTATGGAGAATTCACAAATTAAATAATTTAAAATGAAATAAAACAAAATTAACTTGTTCCGAAATAGGTTGAGATACGTCTCATGAATGTAAATTCCTTACATAGCTATCTCACACCAATTTCACCTGATTAATTAAATAAAAACACAAAAATATAAATTATTTTTTTGGTTTTTGAAAAATTTTTCAAATTTTTTTGGCTTTTTCGAAAAATTTGGACTAAAAATAAAAAAATAAAAAAAAGATACAATTTAACTATTCTCCTCCCCCAAACCTAAATGAGATATTGTCCCCAATGTCTTAAACAGTAGATGAAGAATTTAGAAAACCGTACATGTTAGCTGAAATTCTATATCTAAATGAAAAGTTAAAGGTTAAGATCCAGATTTATCCGACTCCTCATACCACGATCATTATCGGACCAGTTTATCTTGGAAATAATTGGGTCAATTTGAGGTTCAAAGGCTAAGATTTGGTCAACTAAATCTGGGGCACTTCTGGTAGTAAAGAGGAGTTCTTTTACAGGCTTTGACACGAACCCATTTCTCCAGGTATAATCAAGAAACACACAAAGGAAATCATAAAATCCATCAACATTGTACAGTCCAAGCGGTTTATGGTGTATGTTCAAGTTTGCCCAAGATAGTACTGTAAAAATTTTCTCCATCGTGCCCAAGCCTCATGGCAAAGCAATAAAAACATCAGCACGGTTAATCATCTCTACCAGTCGTTCAGGCATACCCGGCACAATTAGTTCCTCACCATTTGATGATCCAATAAGATTCACCTCCGCCAAGGTTTTGGGATGATTCCCAAGACTTGATTGCCTTCATCTTGTATAGCCTTTGAAACGATCCCCATTAGTCCAAGATTGCCACCGCCATATACTAAGTGCATATTCCTTGCAGCAATGACTCGACCCAATTCTGTGCCACTGTTACGTATTCTGGTTTAACACCAACACTGGTACCGTAAAACTCACATATGTTTTCAACCCGTCTTCTTGAAGTAGCTTCCATTTTTATCTGGATGCCTTCAAAGGTGAAATGATGAGTTGAATTTATAGAACCTGAAAAGGGTGAGTAATAATAGCACAAGTATCTTCCAAAGGACGATTAGTAGCAAAATAATAAATCATGAAAGGTCAAAAAGTAGCCTGGATCCTGTTGGAGAAAATAACAAAACAAATCACAATTATTAGGAAAAGACAAATAGATATAATATTTACACTAATGTAACGGCTTGAATGATGTCTATGCGTCAGGGACAAGCTTCCCATCCAATTTTCTTATAAATTGGCAAACAAGGTCTTTTAGAGTCAGATTCCCGAGACTTAACAGTTGTCTTTCTTTACGGAATTGTGCATATAACATGCGAATTTTGTGATACATATATCCACTGGGATGCGTCTCAAGAGTTTTAGATATGTCATCCAAAGACTCCTTACTCAAGCCATCCCTAATGAAATTAATCTTATCTTCGCAGTTATCAGACACCATTCCTAAAGATCGACAACGAGTATCACAAAACATACGAGCACATTTATAACAAACACACATTCTTTTGGCTATTTTATTTTTAGCATATGTACTTCTTCCTAAACCAGGCAGATGTGAAATAAAAGAGTCAGAGGACTCACCTGCCAATCGGACTCGTGCTTCAATAATCCAACGAATGTCAGTAGGCATACCTTTGATCATCAGTAGTCTCATCCGTTCCAAGCGAGCTTTGTAAACTTTCATTAGAATTTTGAGGGAGAGAAGGAAATTAATTGTGAAGATTTTCGAGAGCATCTTCCATCCTGAAATGACTTAACCTGCAAAAACTAAACACACAAAAATTAAAAGACACCAAATCACAATATATATACAAATTGCATGGGTTGCCTCCCAGCTAGCGCTAAGTTTAATTTCGTCAACTAGACATGATTTCTCGAACGTTAGGCTGGATCTGAAAGTGTGACACTTTCTTTTTGTCACTCAAATGATTCTCCCCAGTAGTGCTTGACACGCTGGCTGTTAACCTTAAATGTGTTGTTGGATTTTGGGTTGTACAATTCAATAGATTCATATGGTAAAACCTGAGTAATCTCAAATGGGCCTGACCACCTTGATTTCAGCTTTCCAGGGAAAAGTTTCAACCTTGAATCATATAACAACACCTGCTGCCCTGGTTTCAATTTTCTGTGCACTATTTTTTGGTCATGCCATTTCTTGGTCTTCTCTTTGTATAATCTGCCATTTTCATAAGCCTGTAGGCAAAATTCCTCCAACTCATTGAGTTGGTGAAGTCTTTTCTCTCCTGCAGCTTGTGGATCAAGATTCAACTTCTTCCGTGCCCAGTACGCTTGGGTTCAAGCTCAACTGGCAGATGGCATGCTTTCCCGAACACCATTTGATATGGGGACATACCAATGGGTGTCTTGTAAGCTGTCCGGTAGGCCATAATACGTCATCCAATTTTTTTGACCAATCCTTCCTTATTGATCTAACGGTTCTCTCCAAGATTCTTTTGATCTCCCTGTTTGAAACTTCACTTCCCCGTTTGACTGTGGATGGTAAGCTGTGGCAACTTTATGAGTAACTCCGTATTTGGATAGGAGTGAATCAAAGTATCTGTTGCAGAAATGTGTGCCACCATCGCTGATACTCGCCCGAGGTGTTCCGAAGTGAGTGAAAATATTCTTTTTAAGGAACTTGATCACCACATTTGAATCATTGGATGGCAGTGCAATTGCTTCAACCCATTTGGAGATGTAATCTACGGCAACCAGTATGTACAGGTTTCCAAATAATGGAATAAAGGATCCCATAAAATCAATACCCCACACATCGAATATCTCCACTTCCAGAATATTTTGCAGAGGTCCTTCATTTCTCTTGGAAATATTTCCTGTTCCCTGGCACCTGCCACATTGAAGAGCAAATAGATAAGCATCTTTAAAAAGAGTGGGCCAGGACAAACCTGATTGTAGGACTTTGGCTGCAGTTTTGTTTCCACTGAAGTGTCCGCCTTATGGTGATTAATGAAAGTGTTGCAAGATACTGTTGACCTCTCATGTGGAACACACCATCGCAATAATTGATCAGCACATTATTTGAACAGGTACGGCTCATCCCAGACATAGTGCTTGACTTATTTGAAGAACTTCTTTCGTTGCTGAGTTTTCCATTCCAACGACCATTTTCCTGACACTATGTAGTTTACATAGTCAGTATACCAAGGGACATCGTGTTATTTCATGGAAAATTGTTGTTCATCTGGAAAAGTTTCTTTGATTATCAGTTCTTTGCCAGCTGTTTCTCCATTCTCGAGCCTCGATAAATGATCTGCCACTTGGTTTTCTGTCATTTTCCTGTCTCTGATCTCCACATTGAATTCTTGCAGAAGAAGTATCCAACGGATCAATCTGGGCTTGGCATCTTTCTTTGCGATCAGATACTTGATTGCTGAATGATCTGTGTAGACCACCACCTTGGGACCCAGCAGATAAAATCAGAATTTGTCAAAAGCGAACACAACTGCAAGCAACTCATTTTTAGTGGTTGTTTAGTTGAGTTGACCTTCATTTAGAGTTATGCTGGAGTAGTAAATGGCATGTAAAATCTTTGATTTGTGTTGTCCCAAAACTGCACCTACAACAAAATCACTTGCATCGCACATCACTTCAAATGGAAGGGTCCAGTCCGGTGCTACTATGATGGGGGCAGAGACCAGCTTCTATTTTAGGATCTCAAAGGCTTCCTGACATTCTTTGGTGAAGTTGAAAGGCACATCTTTCTCCAGAAGATTGCAAAGAGGTTTTGTAATTTTTGAGAAGTCTTTGATAAATCTCCTGTAAAAGCCAGCATGCCCGAGAAAACTCCGAATCCCTTTGACAGATGTGGGTGGAGGTAGTTTTTCAATTGTCTCAATTTTTGCTTTATCTACCTCAATTCCCTTTTGTGAGATACGATGTCCCAGAACGATGCCTTTTTGTACCATGAAATGGCATTTTTCCCAGTTGAGTATGTTGGTTTCTATTAAGGTCCCGGATCGATTATAAGCATGAAAAACATTGCGAATACATATCGACGAAGTTGCGGAATACTCACATCGATCGGTTGAGAGACGATTTGAAGCCGAATGGAGCCAAAAACGCTCACTGGTTTGGCACCACTGCTGTGCAGATTTGCTCACTGTTTTAGGCATTTTGGATCCAAATTTGAAGCTCCAAACTTCGTCGAATGGATCCCGCCTCATGGGTGAACCTCCCTAACACCTTCGCAAGTCCCGTAAGTGTGCTAGCACTTGAGTTTTTGCCACAAAAACTCACTCATTGCTCCCTTGAAGCTCACGGCAGTGAGCTGTGAAGAAGAAGGAGATGAAGCCCTTTTGGGCGTGAGTGGTGAGAGAGAATTGGAGAGGAAGTGTTATGGTTGACTTGATAAATGAATTACCAAAATGCTTTATATATTTTTCCAAAAATAATAAGCATTTACCATTTTTATTTATCAAATAAAATCAAATTGAAATGGCATCTCAACCACAAACACTATTCCACCAAAACACATCAACTAGTCATTTCACTTTATTAAAGTGACATGTCTTTCAATCAATCAATCACATCAATCAATCAATCACATCACTCAAAGTGACATTTGATTTGACGCTTGATGTGACAAATGATTTGACGCTTGATGTGACTTGCGTCGCCGCACTCGAATTCGAAATACGAATGCGCTCGCAATCACACTCGGGCTCGGTTTCGCTAATTCCTAATTAGCGAGTTTTCCGTCGCGTCGTAATTAAATGATTACGCCTAGCGAATTCACTATTCACGTCGCTAACGAATTAATTCTAAATTAATTCGTTCGCCCGAATTAAAATCCAATTTCAATTCCGCGTCGAAATCTAATTTCGTTTAATATCGAATATATTAATTTATCGATTAATTCCAATTAATCATTCTCTCACTTTAGACGATATTTTATCCCAGATAAAATATCTCCGTAATTAATCCTAGATTAATTTTCTCTTTCTTATATTAATCCCAGATTATTAATGAGTGCGAGTTATGCGTCATCGGTGCATTATCGGGAAGCGACCCATGAGATCTCCGGATAATTCGGCAGTAAATACGGTCGTCGGAATATCCGAATCACATACGTACCAAGTACTACGTTCTCCCGATTTACGAGACAAGATCGGCTTCTAGCAAAGCACGAAGTCTATCCAATTCTCCGGTCATATTCTCTAAGAATATTTAAGATCTATATCAGGCGTAGTATACCAAGTATCGTGTATATCGGCCCAGTATCGGATAGTCACAAGCTAGGGCTGGGGCTGGATAAGTGTCTGCCCCGTCCGAAGCACATATCGGATGTCTGGTAACTAGTCTCTATAATCGGATATACATGACCTTGTCATAATATCCCGATGGCCGGCCAGCACTTAAGAGCACTAATACCGTATCCTGCGTGACATCATCTCCACTATGACTGGAGTGATACTTCCGTCTTGACATTACACCCAATACTCTACGATTCTCAATATACCCAGCATCGGCTACACAGAACCGGTTAGAGTCCTAGACGACCTCAACAAAAGTATACTGATTGTCGTAAGCATTAGCGGTGCAAGTCTCAGGTTAAGACCATACACACCTACCCTGATGTCGGACTCCCATAGACACATAGTCATAATACCAATGGGATTCAGATGGGTCTATCCAGAGCGAAGCTGTTTCCCGTACCATCGGTGAAACACAACCTCCTATCGCACTTGCATGAGTATCCAATACCCAATATATGAGAACTATGCCGTTGTGCCCTCACAACGCGCACAAGTGCAATACTAGCCTATTCCGCATTATCATGTCCAGTCTCGATAATACTCCGGCTAGGGATATTTAATGATTAATCCTTCGTGGACTGATACTGTCTCATATCATTCTCAATCCAGGAACTAATCATAGGGACCTCTCTTCATTTATACATCTAAGGTGATCTAATCACAAATGATGAGAGTGCAATTTCCTTGTCACATAGTTAATTTGTACAACAACACTATGATCTGTACAAATAGTGACGCTATGGGTCATATTATCCAACAATCTCCCACTTGGCACATAGCCAGTCACTCAAGTGTCCCACACCCGAACTATGTATGGTTCGCTCAAATTGCTGAGAAAAGGTTTTCGTCAGCGGATTTCCATGATTATCGTCTGACGCGATTTATACGATCATCACATCGCCACGATGTATGATCCGAACGAATCAGATGAATATAGAAGTATATATCTGGATCGTCGATGAGACCTTTAATTCTTTAGCCTTGTGCTGACGCCTAGCTCAGCTGCTAACAGAACTATATCTAATCTAATTAGATTTATTATCGACCCAAATGGCTTCTATTGCTGCCTCAGCTGCAGCAATAATCCGCATTTGTTGTTTATTCGGCAACAGTATCTTGCTCGGAAGATTCCAGCTCACTGTCCCGTTATTCAAACTTTATAGTACCGCAGATTTTTACTGTTTGGAAACTTGCGGTAGTGATCCCAGTCACTTCAAGTTCTCCTTCTCCATAGTTTAAGACAGCATCTTAGTTCTCTAAGATACTAACAGATGTCCTTAACTTCAATCCAGTGACTATCACTTGGATTGACCCGATTGTGACTCCATATGCTCAAAGCGTATGAGACACCATATCAAGTACATTTTAATGTACATTTCCCAGAGAGTATTAACAACTCCAAATCTATCCCAGTAGATCTTTATTCCTTGAATAAAGGTTGTTACTCTCCAGAATTCTATGGAGAATTTCTATGAAAGCCAAGCTTTCACCAATTGCTTTATGGGAATTTCCTTGTCAGTGCGCTCCCACTAACCTCCTTATATACACAAGAATCATTTCGTTTTGAATCAAATCATTAACCATTATGATTATTTCAAAACGACAGTTCCAAGAACCTTATGCTTGCTTCAATCCAAACATGGATCGAATAACCCGCAAACCTTGTTTGTCGGTTATACAAAATCGTCAGGATGTTGTAAGCATCCTCTAAGAGGTTTCCTTTTCAGGAAAGCGATTTTGATCATTAACAGAAACATTTCATAAATGAAATATGCAGTATCTACAAGCATCTTCAAAATGGATTTACCATGGCAACAGGTAAAAGGTTGAACCGTAATCAACACAATGTTGATAACGATACCTTTCCGTCAAAAGCCTAGCTTTGTACGTTGGTATGTTGCCATCCATGTATGTCTTCCTGAAGACGTTTTATAGTACCAATAGGCACAATGCCTTGCGGTACAACAACTAGTATCCAAACATAGTTGTTATACATGGAATCCATTTCGGACTCATGGCACTTTGCCATAATAGGAGTCGATACCTTGTATCACTTCCTCGTACGTAGTCGGTTGGTATACCTCCGTAAGATTTACATCTTTAAGGGGTTACATCACAAACCCATACCCCAGGTTGTTTCCTGATTCTCTCTCCGATCTACGCGGTTCTTGTGTATTCGAAGATTAATGGTACAGATTCATCATTGATGAACTGTTTGTGTTCCATTAAGGACTTCGTGCCTTGAATAGTATTACTCCGATTTTCATCGAGTATCACTATCCTCCCACTGACCACTGCATATCGGTGTTCCTCTTAGGAAAACCGCATGGTGAGCAACAATCATATTGTTCTCATGTGAGATTTACAAGTACTATACTTAAGGTTTCCCTTAGGATAACCTATATTGGCACTTATCCAATTTGGTCTTTTGTTTGGTATCATCCAAATGTTATGCCTGGCATACCCAAATTATCAGGAATGAGAAACCTGGTTTCTTCCTGTTCATATCCTATATGACATCTGTCAAACAGATTTATATGGAACCTTATTCTAAATAAGTTTTGCACTGTTAATACATATCCTATTGAA
>SKCR01027101.1:0-43852 GCA_019454045.1 Zanthoxylum bungeanum | reverse complement strand
GTGGGTAATATTTAAATTAGGTGATTGATTTATTAAAGTTAGGAATGAATTGATTTTTATTTGATTTTAATTTGGAAGTGAATTATTTAATTTTGATATTTAATTTTAATTTAATTGGTTTCAATGGATTTTAATTTAATTCAAATTAATTTAACTTGTGTTTAATTGGTTTCGATTCAATTTAATTTGTGTTTAATTTAATCGGTTTTAATTTATTTAGATTTAATTTGTGACATGTATTTTTAAATGTTTTAATTATTTTTGGAGTTGATTTAATGGGCTTGGGCTAAGGTTAAGTTTTAAAACGGAGATTCAACAGCGAACCCGAAGCTAAACACGTGAACTAAATCCAACAAAACGTCAATTCTTGACGCTTCCCTTCCGACGTCCGTTTCCCGCGACTTCCGCGACTTAAAAGATAGTTGTCTCCAAATAAGACTCCTCATCGGGTTTCACACGCAAAAATGCAATGCCTACACTATCCTAAGGAAATTATGGGTGGATTCTTTTATAGTCCAGAAGATAATAAAATATTTGTGTCGACAAATGCTACATTTCTTGAGGAGGACTATATGAGAGAGTTCAAACCTCAAAGTAAAGTGTTACTTGAGGAGGACTATATGAGAGAGTTCAAAACTCAAAGTAAAGTGTTACTTGAAGAGTTACTTGCTGGTAGGACCAGTACATCATTGGCAAATGTTGACAAAGACATAACACCTTCTACATCTGAAAGTCAGATGCAAGTTTATGAGTATACCATACCACCTAGACATAGTGGGAGGGTTGTGAGTCAACCTGAACGCTATCTAGGAATTGTGAGGTGCAAGTTGTTGCATCTTGTGGTGGTATAGATAATCCATTGACCTATCATAATGCAATGGAAGATACTGATAAAGTGGATGGCTCAAAGCCATTAACCTTGAGATGAAGTCTATGTACTCTAACTCAGTCTGGGTAATTGTAGACCAACCTGATGGAGTAAAACCCATAGGTTGCAAGTGGATCTACAAGAGAAAAAAAGGAATATATGAGAAATTACAAACTTTCAAGGCTAGGCTAGTGGCAAAGAGTTATACCCAGAAAGAGGGAGTTAACTATGAAGAAACTTCTCGCCAGCAGCCATGCTTAAATCCATCGGGATTCTTCTTTCCATTTCCGCATATTATGACTATGAGATTTGGAAAATGGATGTCTAGACTGTATTATTGAATGACAATCTTGATGAGAGTATCTATATGGTACAACTGTTGGGAAACGGCCGCGAGTGCGCAGCGGAAAATTAAATTTATGTGACGCATTCTCTTTGCCCAAGACCCATTTTTTTTATTATTTCCACAAGCCTAGGCATTTACTATATATTCTAAGCATAAAACTCATAAAACATGCAAAGAACATAAACCTAAACATGCTAACTATCATAAGAACTCTAATTAAAATAAAGAAAGAAAATGACTTACTTGAACCGAAGACTCCTCCGGTCCTCCCTCCAATCTACCAACTTTCTTGAACTCAACAAGCTCTTCCACGTTCCAAAGAGCCACCCAAGTGTGTGGCCTCCAAAAAAGCACACATCAAAGCCAAAACTCACGCCAAGACTACGCCTTGAGTGCACAGGTATTTTGCCCTTGGTGCTAGCCTAGGCAAATACCTCAAAACTTTTAACTCGAGGTTCCTCTAGTCAATTAGACTTAAGGATCCTCAAAATCAGTGGCTTACTCTAAACTTTAGAGTTACTCACTTATATAAACCCAAGATATGAAGGTTTGGTGCAAAGATTAGTGAAGAATTCTTTGGGTTTATATAGTGCTCCAAAGACAACAAAGTTAATTAAGAATCCGATGTGGGATAAAAGCTAATTTAATCTTAGCCATTTGATCTTAATTTAGTAGTTTAATGAGATTATAAAACCCTAATAAGAGTTTGAGCCGAATTGGAATTCAAAACAAATAATAAAAATTTACTATTCACGAGTTACTATTTATGCATTACTATTCACGTGAATAGTAACTTTTTTTATTTATTTCCAATTCCCAAAGTGCCCCTACCCTATCGTCATTCACCATCCCTAAGCCACTATGGAACCATAAATGATATGTTCAAAAATTAAACACATTGAACCATTTATGAACAATTCCTACAGCAATCATATATGCTGTTAAATATGAACTGTGCACTGTTAACCATTGATTTCGACTTTGTTGTATGTGTTGGGTTCCCTCAAGTTGGACATGAAATGAATCGTGATAATTTAATCGAACATAAATTATCCTCCGATCAGATGGTCATTCGATTTCAATGAGGCGAGGTTGACATCTAGCAACACGCCACCCAAAAAGGCCCAAATGAGAAGGAAATATATATATACTCCTTTATATGTGATTTACATATGATACGGTCCATCGCCTCACTGTATCCCCACCTATTGACCTAGGGTACGAAAAGTGTCTACCATATGGTCAAGGTATGATGTTGATAGTGTCATGAATCGTGCTAACCCAAGAATCTCACATGATTCTTCGCTATGGCCACAGTCTCAAGCACTGATCACACATATCAACCCGCGAACTGGAAATACTACTTATAAGAAAAATATTATCCGAGAGAGAGGTGACGATTCTCTATTGTATCTTTACAAGCTTCATGTGTTTCAACAAATGACCCAATCATACCCTTATGACCCGATCTTTTGAACCGAGGAAGGAGAATGTCAAAGTTATTGATCCACACATAAGATTGTAAAGACCTCAAGTCTAAGGACTAGTCATATAATCGATACATGAAAGTTCTCACAGACACATGGGATAAACACTCCATATGAAAACTTTCAATGGTCAGTTCGATGGACACGAGCAACTCATGCATCCATGTGGTAACCAAGCAGACGGAGCTCCGCTAGTAGCCTATGAGATCGGCTACCCCACTTAAGGGCGGATCATATTCATCATGTAGTCTCTCCGCTTTGTGAACGCCCATGTTATTCACAAAACTATGACTATGAACATTTAAGAGTAATGATTCTCATAAGCGTGGAAGCCATCGTCTTATTACTCCAAAGGCTTTATTACAGTGCTTGATGATTCATATAGTTATGTAAGACACGTATATAAAGATTGTCATTTTATTAATAATGAAAATATTAAAATACATGTATATTAGCTCATCCACAAGTTGGGTATAGGGCATATCCTCTAATAATCTCCCACTTGCACTATAGCCAACTAGTATGAATCTGGACACCATACTCTGGGTGTGCCTATCATGCTTTTGTTGAGTCAGCCTTTAGTCGGAGAATCTGCAAGATTATCTTCTGTGGGTATTTCTCTATAAAACTTCTTTTCTCTCAACAATCTCCCTGATGAGATGAAATCGCCTGAGTACATGCTTGGATTTTTGGTGGGACCTTGGTTCCTTTGATTGAGCAATGGCGCCCGTTGTTGTCACAGTACATCGTGATGCCATTCTTTATCGCGGGAAGTACTTCAGCCCATGATGATGTCTTTATTATCCATACTGCTTCTTTAGCTGCCTCAGATGTAGCAATTACTCGACTTCAGTGGTGGAGTCCGTTGTAGTTGTAGTTGACTGTTTTGAGCTTTTCAACTGATAACACTGTCATTCAAAGTAAACAGATATCCTAATTGCGATCTGCTGTCATCCCTATCGGTCTGAAAGCTCGCATCACAGTAACCAATGACTTTCATCTCAGAACAGTCTACGTATGTCAAAAACATTCCTAGTTCTTCTTAGATACTTGAGGATTGTTTTGACAGCTGCCCAGTGTTGCTCACCAGATTTGCCTGATACCTGCTCGTTATGCTAAGAGCATAAGAGACATCAGGTCTTGTACATAGCATGGCGTACATGATCGATCCTATTGCTAAAGCATAAGGGATCCTACTCATACGCTCTCTATCTGAAGGAGTATGTGGACATTGCTCCTTAGATAATTTGATTCCATGACAAGTAGGTAAATTACCTCTTTTGGAATCTTCAATTTTGAATCTTTTCAAAACTTTATCTATGTACGTAGATTGAGAAAGTCCTAACAACCTCTTAGATCTATCACGGTAGATCTTAATGCCAAGGATGTAGGCTGCTTCTCCCAAAATCTTTCATGGAGAAATTCTGAGATAACCATTGCTTGGTGGCTTGCATCATGGGAATGTCATTCCCGATGATTAATATGTCATCGACATATAATACAAGAAAGACAACAGCAATCCCACTACTTTTGCCTGTAAACACAAGGCGTCTACATTTTTGATGAAGTCAAATTCTTGATTGTCTCATCAAATCGTATATTCCAACTTCTGGAGGCTTGCTTGAGTCCATAAATGGATCATTTAAGCTTGCATACTTTATTATGATCATCCTTAGATGCAAACCTCTCAGGTGGTTGTCATATAGATTCCTCTACGAGGTTCCCATTAAGGAAAGTTGTTTTGACATCCATCTGCCAAATCTCATAATCAAAGTGTGCAGCTAGTGCCAGTAAAATTCGAATGGACTTTATCATTGCAACAGGCGAGAAGGTTTCCTCATAGTCAATTCCTTGGATTTTTCTATAACCTTTCGCCACCAACCTAGCCTTATAGGTTTGGATGTTGCCTTCTGCATCATTTTTACGCTTGTAAATCCACTTGCAGCCTATGGGTTTTATCCCTTCAGGTGCATCTACCAAGTCCCAGACTTGATTCTGATACATAGAGTCTATTTTGGATTTCATGGCCTCAAGTCACTTGACTGAATCATTGTCATGTATTGCTTCGTCATAACTGGTGGGATCGTCATTATCAATGACCTGATCATGTTCCTCATCAATATGGAAACCATATCTTTCAGGCTCATGTCTTTCCCTACCAGACCTTCTGAGTTCATAACCTTGTGGTTGTTCCGTCGCTGCCCTTTTGAGGGGCCTGGGGTTTAGTTCTATGTTAGTTTGTTCTTCTCATACCTCACGAGGTCAAGTCTACTCCCACTATATTTCTTGAGAAGGAATTCATTCTCTAGAAATTTAGCATTTCGTGAGACAAATGTTCTTTGTTCATTGGGACGTAGAACACGTATGCTCTTGAGTTCAAGGCATATCCTCCTACAAACTTACATTTAACTGCCCTATCATCCAATTTGTTAGTTTGTGTGAGCTTGACATATGCGTCACATCCCCAAACTCTTAGATAACTAAGACTATGACGTTTCCCAGACCATAACTCATATGGTGTTTGACTAACAGTCTTGGAAGGAACTTGGTTTAGTAGTAGTTTGCAGTTTCTAAAGCAATACCCAAAAAGAAAGAGGTAGATCCGTGCCTGGCATCATGATCGAACATATCTAATAATGTCCGATTTCTCCTTTCGGAGACCCCATATGTTGTGGAGTTCCTGGAGGAGTCCACTGGGAAACAATGCCATTTTCTCTCAAGTAATTGAAATTCGTTGATTAAGTATTCACCACATTTGTCCGGACCTTAGTGACTTAATACTTTATTAAGCTGTTTTTCTACTTCAGATTTGAAGTCTTTGAATTTCTCAAAGGCTTTAGATTTGTACCGCATAAGGTACACATACCCTATCGCGAGTGATCATCGATAAAGGTAATGAAGTATAAGAATCCACCTCTAGCGGTGACTGACATTGGTCCGCATACATCATAGTGTATGAGTTCTAATGTCTCCGCTGCACGCTGTCCTTTAACTTTGAAGGGTAATTTGGTCATTTTACTAAGTAAACAAGACTCACAAGTTCCATAAGGTTTATATTTGAAGGGTTTGAAATACCCATCCTTATGTAGCTTAGTTAATCTTATTTCATTGATATGGCCTAAGCGACTGTGCCATAGAAGTGATTCATTGAGATTATTCGAGTTAATGTTGTATATATTAGAGGTTGAACATTCTTTGTTAGTTTGTAAGACATAGATACCATTATTCAAAATATCATCTCCATATTTTATTTCATTGAAATAAATAGAACATTCATTATAACTTATTAGGCATGAAAAGCCTTTATTACATAAAGAAGAAATTGAAATGATGTTCTTTACTAGAGAAGGTACATAAACACAATCTTCTAAGTCTAAAACTAAACCATTTGGCAAAACTAATGAATAAGTCCCCACGCACAATGCAGCCAGTTTTGCTCCATTACCCATACGTAAGTCAACCTCCCCATGATGGAGTCTCCTACTGTTTCTCAGGCCCTGCACATTGTTACACAAGTGAGTCCCACAACCGGTGTCAAGCACCTAAATAGAAGGTTCAGATTTTTGAGAATATAGTTCAATCATATACAACATACCTGAAGCATTGGGCTTCTTGGCCTCTTGGGCTTCCCTAGCTTCCTTGGCTTTCAAGGATCTGCAGTCTTTCTTCCAATGACCCTTCTTTCCACAAAAGAGAAACATTCCCTTCCATTTTTTTTTCTCCACCTTACCATTGGGCTTTAGGTGATCTGGAGCATTGGCCTTGCCCTTATTTTTCTTGGGCCTCTGGCTTTAGGTCCGTACCCGTAAGCATGACGGAGGTTTTAAGCTCCGGTTTCAAGTCCCTCTCTGCTTGCTTTATCAGATTATGCAATTCTGCTAAAGTAGCTTCTTTATCAGACAGATGAAACTGCATAATAAAGTTAGAGAATTCTTTTGGTAAGGATGAAGAATTAGATCCTGACATATCTCATGATCCATGATGAACCCGAGGTTGGCCAATTTTTCAATGTGGCCAATCATCTTAAGCACATGTCCACTAACATATCATTCCTTATATCTTGTTTGGAATAAGGCACGTGACACTTGGAATCTCACGGTATGAACGGAAGTTGCATACAACTCCTTCAAGTGAAAGATGATGGTTTGAGCATCCATATCTTCGTGAGCTTTATGAAGTTCGCCCGACATAGAGCCAAGCATTATGCAAACTGCTTGCTCATCATCATCGACGTGTTTCTTCCAAGCATCGAATGTATTTTGGTCAGCATCTTCTGCGGGTTCAGGGGGAAATGATCTTTCAAGAACATAGAAAATATTTTCTTGTCGTAAGATAATTTTAAGGTTTCTAAACCAGTCATTGTAGTTGTCCCCTTTGAGCTTATGTTCATCAATAATGGAACGAAGTGATACTCTGTTTGCCATTTGAATGTTTGTGAAATATTTTAACCCACCTGTTAAGAGAGAATGTTAAAATTAGGAATATGTTTTCATTAATGTTTCATAATAACAGGGCTTTAATATTATGAATTTGCTCCCACTCAATTGTTTTAAAATTTTAAGCAAATCGCATCAACCCCAATATGATGGATTTCTTGTGGGCAAGGATCTCATTATCATCATTTCATAACTCCTACTAGGTTCGGTCGTTATAAAATATGATAATTAGGTAGGTTCCCAACCAATTTATGATATAAATCACAATTCATTGATCATTGGGTTGGGCAATCAAACATGCCATAGCTTATGCTAGTCTTTGTGGACACCCAATCTTTGCCACTAAGTTATAAGACCACGCCTAAGGGTTTGCGTCTTATGACTCAGAAAAGCCAAACCATTGTCAATAGTACGATTTAGGGACAAATTGGTATTGGTCAGTCTGGTAAAGCCTAGTCCTGTCAATATGGTTTAAGCCCTTTGGGTCTATACTTTACAATGGGAGGCAAATTTTAGACTTAAATTATTATTGGGGATTTTAGAAAGTTTAAGTGAATAACTGTCAAATGAATTCCTCCATTGAAAATTCCCCAGAGGGAGGGTGGAGCAAACTCTCTTAAATACCCTTATCTCTTAGGCTCTTATCGCATTGGTGACAGGAATAAACAATAGATCCAAATTAGTCCAACACTTTAAATATGTTTTAAGGTAAGCTTTAAGTAAATGATTATCTAGATGCCTTCACAGCTTTTCCTTTTGGTTATAAAAAGGTAGTGAGTGAAGGAAAACACCAAATCATTATCTAACTCTAGTAATACCTTTGGTTAAATTAACTTTAGTTTGGAAAGTTTTATTAACGCCTTGGTCCCACCCCACTTGTATCTTTTATAATTTCTTTTATTATAAACAAGTGATTTATATTTATTAGCCTTAAAGGTAATAAATCTCTAAGTTCATCACGGAATAATTACTTAGCTAAGGGATAAGCAATACACTCTATATTCCTTAAAAAGTCTCTAGATGCTTACACCCTAAAATAATCATGCCAATTCTAATCATACATAGAATCATCAAGCATATGAGTTTTAATATGTTGGAATTATTTTAGGCATTAAATAACTTTGATTAAAATTTAATTATGATATTACATTTTATTTTATTCAAATAAATTTACTATTCACGTTTTTCTACAGACGCGTGAACTTAAAAGCAATTTCACAGTTCAAATCTTAACCAAACATGTAAAACTTGTGCCTAAAATTAAGATCTGGGTGTTAGCTTTCCAACGAGCTTTTAAACACCCAATTTCGAGTTCAAATGAGTGAGAACTAATCAAACCAAAAACGGCACGCTGATACCACTGTTGGGAAACGGCCGCGAGTGCGCAGCGGAAAATTAAAATTATGTGACGCATTCCCTTTGCCCAAGACCCATTTTTTTTTATTATTCCACAAGCCTAGGCATGTTACTATATATTCTAAGCATAAAACTCATAAAACATGCAAAGAACATAAACCTAAACATCCTAACTATCATAAGAACTCTAATTAAAATAAAGAAAGAAAATGACTTACTTGAACCGAAGACTCCTCCAGTCCTCCCTCCAATCTACCAACTTTTCTCGAACTCGGCAAGCTCTTTCACGTTCCAAAGAGCCACCCAAGTGTGTGGCTTCCAAAGATGCACACACCAAAGCCAAAACTCAACGGCAAGACTACGCCTTGAGTGCACAAATATTTTGCCCTTGGTGCTAGCCTAGGCAAATACCTCAAAACTTTTAACTCGATGTTCCTCTAGTCAATTAGACTTAAGGATCCTCAAAATCAGTGGCTTAATCTTAAACTTTAGAGTTGCTCACTTATATAAACCCAATATATGAAAGGTTTGGTGCAAAGATTAGTGAAAAATTCTTTGGGTTTATATAGTGCTCCAAAGACAACAAAGTTAATTAAGAATCTGATGTGGGATAAAAGCTAATTTAATCTTAGCCATTGGATCTTAATTTAGTGGTTTAATGAGATTATAAAACCCTAATAAGAGTTTGGGCCGAATTGGAATTCAAAACAAATAATAAAAATTTACTATTCATGAGTTACTATTCATGCGTTACTATTCACGTGAATAGGAACATTTTTTATATGTTTTATATGTTTTTTATTTTTTTATTTTTTTCAATTCCCAAAGTGCCCCTATCATCATTCACCAATCCTTAAGCCACTATGGAACCTCATAAATGATCTGTTCAATAATTAAACACATTGAACCATTTATGAACAATTCCTACAGCAATCATATATGCTGTTAAATATGAACTGTGCACTGTTAACCATTGATTTCGACTTTATTGTGTGTGACCTTTTGGGTTCCCCTCAAGTTGGACATGAAATGAATCGTGATAATTTAATCGAACATAAATTATCCTCCGATCAGATGGTCGTTCGATTTCAATGACCAAGGTTGACATATAGCAACATGCCAAGGCCCCCAAATGAGAAGGAAAGATATATATACTCATTCTATATGCGATTTACATATAATACGGTCAATCGCCTCATTGTATCCCCACCTATTGACATAGGGTACGGAAAGTGTCTACCCATATGGTCAAATGTATGATGTTGATAGTGTCATGAATCGTGCTAACCCAAGAATCTCACATGATTCTTCCGATGTGGCCATAGTCTCAAGCACTGATCACACATATCAACCCGCGAACTGGAATACTACTCTTATAAGAAAATATTATCCGAGAGAGTGGTGATTATCTGTTGTATCTTTACAAGCTTCATGTGTTTCAACAAATGACCCAATCATACCCTTATGACCAGATCTTTTGAACCGGGGAAGGAGAATGTCAAAGTTATTTGATCCACACATAAGATTGTAAAGACCTCAAGTCTAAGGACTAGTCATATAATCGATACATGAAAGTTCTCACAGACACATGGGATAAACACTCCATATGAAAAATTTCGGCAGTCAGTTTGATGGACACGAGCAACTCATGCATCCATGTGATACACCAAGCGGACGGAGCTCCGCTAGTAGCCTATGAGATCGGCTACCCCACTTAAGGGCAGATCATATCATCATGCTAGTCTCTCCGCTTTGTGAACGCCTATGTTATTCACAAAATTATGACTATGAACATTTAAGTGTAATGATTCTCATAAGGCGTGGAAGCCATCGTCTTATTACTCCAAGGGCTTTATTACAGTCTTGATGATTCATATAAGTTATGTAAGACACGTATAATAAAGATTGTCATTTTATTAATTAATGAAAATATTACAAATACATGTATATATAGCCCATCCACAAGTTGGGTATAGGGCATATCTCTAACAACAACCAGAGGGGTTCATTACTCAAGGTCAAGAGCAAAAAGTTTGCAAGTTTCAAAGGTCCATTTATGGACTTAAGTAAGCATCTAGATCTTGGAACATAAAATTTGATACTACAATCAAGTCTTATAACTTTGACCAAAACATCGATGAGCCTTGTGTCTACAAGCGCATCATTGATAGGAAAGTGGTTTTCCTTGTGTTATACGTTGATGATATTTTACTCATTGGGAATGATGTAAAGATATTATTGGATGTGAAAATCTGGCTAGCTAACCAATTCCAAATGAAAGATTTGGGAGAGGCAAGTTATGTACTTGGGATCCAGATCATTCGGGATTGCAAGAAATGGCTACTAGCAATGTATCAAGCAACCTATATCGACAAGATTCTTGTACGATTTGATATGCAGAATTGCAAGAAAGGTAATTTACCTTTCAGGCATGAAATTTATTTGTCTAAGGAACAGTCTCATAAGACACCTCAATGAGTTGAGGAGATGAGACATATATCATATGCTTCAGCAGTTGGAAGTCTTATGTATGCTATGTTGTGCATGAGACCGGACATATATTTTGCAGTGGGAGTGGTCAGTAGGTTTCAATCCAATCCAGGATTGGATCATTGGGTAGTGGTGAAACACATTCTCAAGTATCCTCGGAGAACGAGAAATTATATACTTGTCTATACAAGTCAGGATATGATTCTGAGAGGATATATTGACTCTGATTTTCAGACGGATGTCGATTATAGGAAATCAAAAATTGGATCAGTGTTCACCCTAGCTGGTGGGGCTATAGTATAGATGAGCATTAAGCAATCTTCTATTGCTGACTCCACCATGGAGGCTGAATATATAGCAGCATGTAAAACAGCTAAGGAAGCAGTCTGGCTCCGTAAATTCTTGGCAGATTTGGAAGTTGTTCCAGATATGGATAAACCACTCACACTTTATTACGATAACAGTGGTGCAGTGCCGAACTCCAAATAACCAAGAAGCCACAAGAGGGGTAAGCATATTGAGAGGAAATATCACCTCATCATGGAGATAGTGTAGAAAATAGATGTCGATGTCATGCAGATTCCATCCGCAGACAACCTAGCTGATCGGTTTACAAAGACCTTATCGGCTAAAGTGTTTGAAGGTCACCTAAAGGGTTTAGGATTACATGACATGCTCTAGTACAAGTGGGAGATTGTTGGGATTTATGTCATAAAGCTTCATATATAGTAAAACGGAATTGATTATTGTAATAATAATAAATGCATTATTCATTTTATCAAAGTTGTTTGATTTATATCGCATATTGTTCAATTGTCTTGTTTACCTTGATTACTATTGTACCTTCAGAATTAGTGTATGTTTGATGCACAAAAGGATTTATGTCTGAAGTTAGTAATCTAAATAGTCCGTAGAGAGCAAACAAATATGATAATTTGTTTGTGGTTTATCTATAGCTGCGGTCCATTCTATACTTTTATAGCGACTTTGATCCGGGATCGTTATTTTAGTGACATGGGAATGGAGACACCTTGTATGATGAGATCATATAGGACTAGACTGAGATAAATACGAATTTCTTTTAATATCCGTTAACTGAAGAAATTCATTTTATCTAATAGATGGTCATATATGGATTCAATCTTAATCCACAGTGTACTATGAACTCCTGCATGACAGACTATGTCCTTTGATTTACTATGATGAGGTTGGTGTTGCATTCCCGGCTAATAACTACGTATTTTGGGGATATGGTTTGGTGTGTAGTTGAGAACGTTTTACATAGATATGGAATTCATTTATTCTTACGAGAAGCAAAAGAATATCTTTTTTAATTGTTATCAATTAATTGTTCCTTATAGAATCAATGGTGCTTAAGAGACAAAATATTTAGAGGGATTTAACGGACTTTTGACCCGGCTCTATTTATGAGATATTTGTAAAGGGCTATATCCATATGTAATGACTATATCGATGGACACCGAAGTTGTTCGGTTTATTTTATCCATCTACAGTAACAGGAGTTCAACTTCGAGTTTTTAGTGGAATAACGCGGAGTTAGTAATTCATAATATTTGATTAAAGAATTTAATTAATATTTCGAAATTATTGGAGCTCGGAACCATAGATCCATTTGGTCTCCGCGCTAGCTTGATTAACTGTAGCAAACCTAATATAATTAGATTGTCTAATAATATGCTCACATTATATTTATATGTTATTAATGAGATTAATAATATTTATTGTCACAAATGAAAACTATGTTAAATTAGTTTAACTTAATGTTTTCTAGAATTCTTTGATTATGAGATAATCAAGTTAGTAATAATTATGAGATAATTACTACAACATAATTGAAGGTAATTTAACCATTATTGAGA
The DNA here is from genome assembly GCA_019454045.1 of Zanthoxylum bungeanum. Lineage (NCBI taxonomy): Eukaryota > Viridiplantae > Streptophyta > Magnoliopsida > Sapindales > Rutaceae > Zanthoxylum > Zanthoxylum bungeanum. Next base: position 30,989 of record SKCR01027101.1, on the reverse strand, counting down.
TAGTGATTTTTATTTACCTTGGAGACAAAGCCATATGGCTAGACATGCTCACTAATTTATTATGTCTATTAGGTGGCTTGTATACACCTAATATTTTTGTCATTAACTAATCCATTTTTATACTTTGGTATGGCCTCCAAATTTATGTGTTTTCCATTGAAAGAAAACATTAGATGCTTAATGACAAAGTCCTTGTCTTTAGCTTATTATTTCTTATGCTTTGGTATGGCGTTCACATTTTTGTGTTGGTCATTGCAAGAAAGCATTAGATGCTTAATGACAAGATTAGTTGGTTTGTGTAAGAGAATATAATCTCTACAATTTCTCTCACTTCTTAAGGTTAACATTTTGCATTCATTCACACAAGTATTGTGAGAAAGAATTTGAGAGAAAATAGAGAGATTTCAAGCATTCACAAATGTTGTGAGAGTGTTTGAAATTCCAAGAGCGAAAACACTATTGTGACATCTTAATTCTCTAAATAGTTTAGAGGGTTGATCTTTGTGAGTGAATCTCACACTTCGATTTGTTGGTTTTGAGTCATAATTTGGAAGACCAAGTGGTTGATCCAAGTGTTGGACACCAAAAGGATTGATCTCGGCTACTACAACAAAGTGAGAAAGTAAAGAAAATTTTAAAGATCCATACCGGAGCCAATGTCATCACAAGCAACTTTCGCCGCGCTAAGGAAAGTCGTTTCTTACATGTATCATTTGTATCTTCGCCAGAATAAGGAACACCTAGTGTTATGGCTTACAGCAAATGATAGAGCAGACAAGCAAAAGTCTTACTTCTTCATGAGATGAGAACATGTTTTTGGGTCGGCTAGAGCTGGCCAGATCCCTGAACACCAAAGTTCGTCAAGTGAGTGTTTTCTTTCAAAATTTATCTCTGTCTCTTTTATTGACTGAAATTTATTTCCTTCTTTTTTGCAGGTTTATTACTCAATCGAGCCTTCGACACCACCAACAGTGTCTTCTTAAATACCAAGTTCATCTTGAGCCTACCCGCTCCACAAAGGAACTGGAGGTTCGTTTTGGAAGAAAGAAGGTTGAGGCTCACCTTAATGTGAAAATAAATTGTTGATACTGAAGGTATTCACTTGACCTCTAGTATGTTTATTTTGGCATTAGTGGTGGGTATCTGGTCGTGTCAGCTGCTCTATAGAAGACTCATTTTTTTAAGGCCACTAACTTTTGAGGAAATTTTATGCACAACCAATATTTTATTGGGTTGCTTCAAGCTCTCCATGATCGAATAAATGAGGGCTAAGAGGAAAAGCAGGAAGGCCAAGAGAAAGGAATTAGAAGCATAGCCTGTCCCTCATGAGTTAAAGGGGGTGGCCTCGGCAGAGCCTCAAACCGTGGTGGCAAAGGTGTCGTCAGGGGCTATTTCTCCCTTAGAGAAGCGTAAAGCTATTATAGAATCGGAGGAGGATCTGGAAAATATGATTACCAAGATTCCTCACGAGACGATAACTATCTCCAAACTTTCTAACATTTCCAAGTTTGTTCGGGGGCTGTTGTTTGAGGAAGAAGATATTCTATTGGCTAATTTGGGCCCTCTAGAGTCAATCAAAAAGCTAAAGCCCTTAATCACCAGGTAAAGGTCTTGTTTCCATTGGTCTTTTGTTTGATTGTTTGTCGAGTTGGTAACTTGTTTGTTTCTCCAGGCTCTGGAATGTAACTTTTTTCCAATAGGAGTATGTCGAATCGAGCCAAAGACGGATGAAAGATTTGGAGAAATCCAACACAACTGTGAGAAAATAGAAGGTCGAGTTGAAGGCGACCCTTGAAGCTTCTGAGAAGAGAATGAAGAAGACTTAACACGAGCTTAAGGCTACCCAAGCGACCCTGAACGTGGAGAGGGAGATGTTGAAGACTAAGATTGAGGCCTACAATAAAAGGTTAGAGAGCCTGAGGGGGGAGAAGAATGAGCTAATAGAGCGGTTTGAGGGGGTCGCCTATAAGGCAATACTAGCAGAGTGGAGGAACTTAATGAAATAATTCCTGGCGGGGAAACACATAGCTTAGATTTTCAAAAAATGGATCAAGGAGCACGCCAAGTACGAGGCTGAGATCCCTTCGTCAGATAAAGATGACGAGTGGGACGGGGAGGTCATCCCAAAAGGTGAAGAAAATTGTGAGGTTAGAGGGGAGAAGGTCCACATATAGTTTGAAGAGGAGTCTGTTGGGACGGAGGAGATTCCCAAGGAGTTGAGAACAATGCCAGAAGGATGATATGTGTATATGTGTGTGTGTCGAAAGGATGTGAGAATAAGGCTCATAGGCTATGAGAACCATGCCCAAAGGCTAATAATTATATGAGTTCTTTAGTCACACACTCACTGTGAGGAATCGAATCCAATACTTACTTTATGGAGTATGAGTGTTTTGACCAAGTGAGCTATGACTTGTTGACAAGTGTCTTTTGTTATGTTGGTGGAGCCTGGTAGTGCACAACTCAGTTCGGATTCGATCTGTTACACTTGGCAGGCCGTTGGAAAATATTATGAGATACTTTGTTAGATTTAGATTATGAAATGTAGGGACGTGCCAATAGGCCTCGACTGTAGCGCCCGGGCCAAATTTCTAGTGTTATTATTCATGCATATAGTATATAAACATATGTTCGTCCTTTTCTAGAATTTGATGTAGTTTTTCGGAACTCATATATTTTTTCTTTCAATATAGTGAAATCACAGCACCCCTTAGATATAATCTGATTTTGGACTAACCAATTATATAATTGTTTTTACTTTTCTTATATATTGTTTTAACCTATATATATGCCTAACACCGTCATCTACTTAGAGAGGCGCATGCATGAGCTTAAAAAGAAAATCCAATCATCTTTTCTTTTTTTTTCAATGGCAGCTTGAAAGTTTTAGCAATTAATGTGACCATAAGCAGCTTAATTTCAACATTGATGTGGTTATATTTACATAATTCGTACGTGATTATATACAATTCTATGCGTATGAATAATGATTTAATAATAATTCTGCTGATGTAAAACCACGTCGTTTTAATTATTAACTCCCAAAAATGATAATTGATGATCTTCGTGGTGATTTTTGATGAAACTAATTAACTTTGTTGTTAGATGATAATCTTGATGAATATCACATGGTGATTCTCAAGAATATAATGCTGAAGTGGTCTATGACTTGGAAGAAGAGAATTGTTTCAGCTCAAGTACTTCACAAAAAGTGATTATTCTAGTAATGTTGATAGTATGTAACTCGGTGTTGAGTTGAGTTGAGTTTTTATTTTTTTATTTTTTAAAAAAAAAATTATGGTTGATATTTATTATATAAATTGAATCTTAATCGTTTATTGTTATACATACACGAATAATAGAAGATTATAAAAGAAAAATTATTATATGTCCACCTGAAATTTAATTGATGTTCGGAAAAATATTCAATTTTGGGGAGACGATATTTGTACACCCAAAGTTAATAAAAATAGACATTTACGCCTAAAATTTAATTTTGTTTGAAATCCGTTAAAATTTGAGATCAAAAAACGATTTTACCTCGGTTTATACCCAATTATCATTTGCCCACCCCAATTTATGCAAAAGAGATATTTTACACTCAATTATTTATTTTGTGGGTTTAAAAATATTATTTTCATAATTAATTTTTAAATGCTAGTTATATATTTAATAATTTAATTTTCTTTTTCATTTTTCAAAGAAAATATCAATGGCAATATTTTCAATCAAAAAGATTCCTTGTATGATGAAATGATATCGTGTTTATTGGCTAGATATTGTAAAATTTTGAAAAACGGTATTAGCATTATGTTTGGGTTTGGGTTGTAAAATTCAATTTTTGTTAATAGTCTTTATGTATAAAAAATTATCGACTGCCATTTTTTGCTATAATTAAATTGTCTGATAATTTTTTATATAAATTCTACAATGATATTGGTCTTTTTTTTTTTTTTTTAAGAATTTGCTTTTTTTTTTTTTTATCAATTGTATTTAGTATAAATTAATTTAGGGGTATGCAGTGTTATTTTATATATGATATCACACATTTCATTGAACAAAGTTTGCTGATATTGATTTTGAATGAAATTAATGCCATCTAATAAGGAAAATATATCTCTCAATAATTTATTTATTTATTTATTTATCTTTTATATTTTGATATTAGGAATTCTTCAAAATAATTTTTGGATATAAAATATCTATTTTTATAATTTAGAGTGAACATATGAAATTTTTAAGAAATCAGATGTACAGTCGGACTTTAACTTATTTTTGGGTAAATTGATGCCAATTTCCTATGATTTCAATAATGTTTTAAATTTTCTTATATCAGCAGTAAAATTTAAACGGCTCTTTAGTAGTGTTATATTTTGGATTGAAAATGTTCAACTTTAATAATTTTAGGTAAATATGCATCATTTTCTTAAAATTGGATGTTTTTTTTTTCAAATATTAATTAAATTTCCGATGATAATGTGATAATATCTTATTATAATGGCAGTTCCTGCTTTTATGCCCGAATAAAGATGCCTTTCGTCATAATCGAGTGACCAAAATATTGTCAGCTTGCAGTTGTGCATGAAATTCCCTACAAACAATAGCGACAAACAATCTCTATATTCAAGAGGGGTGAATTGAGTTATTGCTATAAATGCAGAATTATAAAATATTTGCCGATTTTAAGCTCTTATTACCAAATAGGCTCTTAGGTTAATTTTCTCTATTGTAAATAATAACCTATATGCAAGTTTTCTATTTAATTATATAAATGTAAATAAACTTGCAAATAAGTAAAAATTAAGGGAAAGAGAAATACGACACCGCGATTTATAGTGGTTCGGCCAAACGTGCCTACGTCCACTCCCCCAAGCCTCGCTTGAAGATTTCCACTAGAATCGAGTTTCCGTGGTTCACCCGCAACCAAGAGTTTTCCGCAAAGGCGCACTCCAAACCTTTTACACTTTTGAGTTTTGTTCGTAAGCGCACTCACAACCTTTTACATTTTACCCAAACAATGGGATTTCACAACCACAAGTGTTTTTGTTTAAAGAAGATTGAAACACACTTGAGCACTCACAAATATAATGAAGATTGTGTGAGATGCAAACCCAAGTGTTCTAAGCTCACTACTAAATATATGAAGGTGTAGTGTGTATGAGTTTGTATGAGTGTTTAAGTATTTGAAGATTTAAGACACTCTTGTTTTTGCCTTGGTAGAATATATATGAAGGTTTTCTAAGTCTCTAACCAAGCACAAATGAGTTGGGGTTCTATTTATAATAAAATGATAAGCAAATCCCAACTCCCAGCTAGACCGGTTTGGATACCGGTATGCCGGTCTAGGTTTCCAACGGATACTAACGGCTATATGACCGTTGGGCAAGTATACGTTAGACCGATATGGAAACCGGTATGAGGACCGGTATGGTCCATGCCGGTTCCAGTAAGTGTGCACAATGAAGAGCTTGACCGATATGGTCACCAGTATGTAGACCGGTTTGGGGCTTGCCGGTTCCAGTAAGGGAACTAGCCGTTGGCTCACCGGTATGGAAACTGGTAAGGTCTATGCCGGTTCCAGTGAGCATGCATAACAGAGCATATCACCGGTATGGATACCGGTAAGGGACCGGTATGCCGGCCTCAGACCAAAATGCACAGTAATGAAGGTTTTAATTTTGTCATGATCCTAATGCATTTAAGTGAATGTGCATGATCCCTATGAGTTTAAGCACTTAAATATTACAATTCACATTACAAATTAAATCATAAGCTAAGACTTCGCAATATATCTTCGATTTGCCGCAAATCTTCACATTCTCGCTCTTCACCCCATATGCTTCGACACTTTTTGTATTACTTCGTGTTTGCGCGTCGAAGTCTTCTTTCTCGTTGACGTCATCAAAATCCATTACAACCGATTATGCGACCAAGTCGCCAACAGTGCATATACAATAATTTAAATTTATGCATTTTCTACTACTTTTGATTCGTTTGGGTTTGTTCTTAGGTTAAATATTTGTACAAACTAGATTTTTCCTTCTGTAAGGCTTTGGATTTATCTAGAAAATCAGAAGATTAATGTGTTGGATATATTCTCATTGTTTGCATTAGAATATTCAAGTTCTTGGAAAGATACAAGTTCGATCCGAAATCAAAGCAGCAAAAAGATTCCTAATAAAAATCAAATCAAATTCATAAACAAAACAAAAAGTGCAAATGATTATCAAGAAAAGCCACGGCAGTAAGAGAATTGGTGGAGCGTCCTCAATTGAGGATTTCAATCTATGATGCGAGATTGGAGTGAAGGTGGCGCGCCCTAAACACAATGTGGCGTGTGAGGATAAGAATTTGAGAGTGAAATTAGAAAAATTGTAATTCAATATATGATATCACGTTAGATAATGAAAAAAATTGAATTCATTTTATATTGCATTTACAATAGTAAAAATTTTTATGTATGTTACATATCAAACTAAAATATAAAAGAAATAATACTAATAATAGAAATATAATAATATTACAAAATCTAATATTTCTAGGAATTATATCCTAGAGATTGATTCCATAATAAATAGATAATATTTCCTTAATATTGTTTTCATAATAAAGAGATATTATTTTATTATTATTTCCTTAACAAAGTCATTTGAAAAAGTTAGAGGGTCATTAAGTTTTTCGTTACAAGTACATGGATTATTTTTTTTTTAAATGTACTAGGACTATAATTAAGCTACTAAGCAAAAGCTAAGAGGAATCTCGACGATAATCCTCTATATCAGGTTCTTGCTGGTTCTAACTTCTCTATACAATTTAATTTAAAATTATCATATGCTAATATAGAATATTGATTGACAGTATAAACTAGATTATAAGTATTGCAATAAAAATATAAGATAACTTATAAATTCATCAAATTTTATACCAAACGCCACATAAAACTTCAACAAATGCCATTTGAATAAATAATAAATCTTGATCACACTGTTAAGTCAGCAATTGAGATTTAGGTCCAACCTGAACAACTTGTTAATTGTTACGTCTTCAATGGCATTAAAACTTACCACTCAAAAGTTTTGAAACATGTTTGGAATGTTTCTTCCACTAAAGAATATATGCAAGAATAACAAGTTGAGACTGAAAGGGAAATATGCCACACAATTTGATTACATGGGGAAGCCACTCTCCAATTCAAGTACCAGTTTATACAAATGCAAGCATGGATGTACAGCTCTGATATAACTTGGAAAGATGAGACTTTTGAGTTTCTAGTAAAGTTACAGGAGCAATTTAGAAGATAAAATGAGGCAGCGTTCATCACGACCCAATTATCTAAGAGCAACATGATGCACCTGCTGTCCTTCCCCAGTTCTATCCATAAGAACCATTCCCGATGGATTTGGAGCTGGCTGCACTCGAGGAAGTCTCTTTGCTGTATCCAAGAGACAAATAAATCAAGCGTTTATTAATAAAAAGATATTGTATGGGTGTGAACTCTTAAAATGCATTTTTATTCATCTAAAACAAGTGCAATTTGTACATAACAGGACTTAGCATATTTTAGAAGTTCCGTCATTACAAAATATTTATTATTGTTAACAAGCCAACAACATTGAGTAATACCAGCATGACATAAAACACAAGTTTGTTCAATGCACGTGCAAACTATTAAAACAACCATTTAACCAAACCCAAATGACCAGGTTAACAAAGCCATTTCAAATTCTCTCTGAGAAATACATTTTGAAACATTACAATCTAAAGTCATACCTATTTCATAGAAAATGTCATTGACATTGGTTGCTGTTTTTGCAGAGGTTTCCATAAAGAATAGGCCATTCTCCTGGGCATAAACTTGTGCCTCCTGCGAACCAAGTTAGTTAACAAAAAGTCATATTAGCAACAACCACATTCGTAAGAAAACCGCACATTCATTTTATTTTTGGGAGGGGTGTTGTTATTGGTTATGGTTCTTCAATACCTATCTGAATGTTATAATATATTCATAATAAATTACTAATTAACACTTGTAGTTTTAGAGAGGAATGAGGTGTTGTGATTGAACACACAATAATAGAGGTGATTGGAGAGAAAACTCTTCTTTTATATCACTAACAAAAGAATACAAAGCTTTATAACCCAAGCTTTACAAAAAACTCTCACACCACTTTACTCTCTATTCTCACTCAATTTGAGACTCTGGGATACTTCTAACAATGGTTTATGGCTCAATTTATAGTGTCCAAACCGCGTGAACAGTGCCACGCGGTTTGGCACACGTTTACACAGCTTGCCATAAGCTGTTTCCTCATGTTGCCAGCTTGTTTCTACTTTCGGCGCACACTGCCTTGGCAAAGCAGCTGTCTTCAACAAATCTCCCCCTCGGTGAAGATTTCCCCAAAATCTGAGCCGACCATCATCATCCAAACCGGATCCTCCAAAGGATCCTCCCCTGGCTGCATCTGAATGACTGCCTACGTACCCTGAGTTGGGATCAAGCCAATCGTAGTTCTCTGAATCTCTCCACTCTGACTATGTGGAGAGTTTTGTCATCCCGGCTATGGCACGACAGATTTCAAGCTTCTCCTTCGGTAAAACCTTCGTGAACATATCGGCACCATTGTCGTCGTGTGTTGTGAATTTCCTGAGTTCTAACAGCCTTGAGCTCATGACGTCCCGTATCTAGTGATACCTCACATCGATATGTTTTGACCTCGAATGAAATGGGAATTTTTACCGAGATAGATAGCACTCTGGCTATCGCAGTACAAAATGTACTTCTCCTGCTTGAAACCCAATTCCTGGACGAATGTCTTCATCCACAGCAATTCCTTGCAAGCTTCTGTAACTGCAATGAATTATGCCTCTGTTGTAGAAAGTGCAACACACACCTCTGCAACCTCGACTGCCATGCCACAGCTCCCCCTGAAAGAGTAATCAGATACCCCGAAGTAGACTTTCAGGTATCCACATCTCCTGCCATATCTGAATCGGTGTAGCCTATCAACACTGGTTCACTGCTTCCAAACATAACCTCATCTTGGTTGTGCCTCGTAGATACCGCATGATCCATTTGACAGCGTTCCAATGTTCTTTTCCTGGTTTGACATAAACCGGCTGACCAATCCAACTGCGTGTGCTAAGTCTGGCCTCGTGCACACCATGGCATACATAAGACTTCCCACTGCTGAGGTGTATGGAACCTGTTTCATTTCCTCATTCCCTGTCCCAGTAGAGGGACTCTGCTGTGTACTCAATCTAAAGTGGGTAGCAAGAGGAGTGCTAACCGCTTTAGCCTAGTCCATCTGGAATCTCTGAAGTACTTTCTCGATGTACTCCTCATGTGACAAGTATAACCTCCTGGCTTTCCGATCACGACCGATCCTGATGCCAAGAATCTGTTTAGCTGGCCCCAAGTCTTTCATCTCAAAAGACTTACTCAGTTGCTGCTTTAAATTATCAATCCTCGATTGATTCCTGCCAACTATAAACATATCATCTACATATAACAGTAAGATGATAAAGTCATCGTCAGAAAACTTCTGAACGAATACACAATGGTCTGAAGTAGTCTTCTTATATCCCTGCTCCCCCATAACTGACTCAAACTTCACATACCACTGTCTCGGTACCTGTTTCAAACCGTAGAGGCTTTTTCTGAGTCTGCACACAAAGTCCTCTTTCCCTCTGACTCTGAAGCCTTCTGGTTGCTCCATGTAAATTTCTTCTTCCAGATCCCCGTGAAGAAATGCGGTCTTGACATCCATCTGCTCAACTTCCAGGTCGAGGCTTGCTGCTAAGCTGAGTACCACTCTAATGGATGACATCTTCACAATTGGATAGAAGATTTCATCGAAGTCAATGCCTTTTCTCTGATTGAATCCCTTGACAACTAGTCTGGCTTTGTACCGGGGTTGTGTGAAGTGTGCTCTTGTTGCTTCACCTTGTACACCCATTTATTCTTCAAAGCCCGTTTGCCTCTTGGCAATTTCACCAACTCAAAAGTGTGATTGTCATGCAAAGATTTCATCTCATCTTGCATGGCTTCCTCCCACTTTTCTCTGTCTTCCGTTTCCACAGCCTCCTTGTAGCTTTCGGGTTCTCCCCCGTCAGTAAGCAGCACATACTCATATGCAGAGTATTGGTTGAAGGTCACCCTCTCTGTCAGACCTTTTCTGTGGAACTGTTGGTGGAACTTCTGGTACTGGTGGTTGATCATGATCATCATCTCTGGGAGCTTCATCACATGTACCCTCCTGTCTGGGAACCTCATCTTCAACTCGTACTGGCACCGGTGTATGAGGTTCTGGATTCACATTTTTGTATTGCTGGGACATTGTCTTCAATTCCTTTCTGATATCTTATATGGTCTGGTCTTCGACGAAGACAACATCTCGGCTCCTGACGATCTTCTTTTCCACATAATCATACAATTTGTAGCCGAAATCATCCTGACCATAGCCAATAAAGACACACTGTCGCGTCTTTGCATCAATCTGGATCTCTCGTCCTTTGAGATGTGTACAAATGTTTTGCACCCAAAGACATGCAAGTGTTCATAAGACACTTCTTTACCTGTCCAAGCTTGGTTAGGAACATTACCTTTCAGTGCGACCGCTGGGGACATGTTCAAAACATGTACTGCTGTGTTGAGTGTCTCCCCCCAAAATGTCTTCGGCAGCTTCGCTTGTGACAGCAAGCTTCTGATCCTTTGCACAAGGTTCTGTTCATCCTCTCAGCTAGGCCATTCAGCTGAGGTGTCTTCGGAGGTGTCGTTTGATGTCGGATTCCTTGCATCTTACAGTACTGATCAAAAGAACCTCTGTATTCTCCACCGTTATCTGTTCTGATGCACTTCAGTTTCTTGCCGGTTTCTCTCCACCAGAGCATGAAACTTTTTGAACACTCTAGCACTTGATCTTTTCTCTTCAAGGTATATGCCCAGGTCTTCCTTGAATGATCATCAATGAATGTCACAAAATACAGTGACCCTCAGAGTGTTCGTGTCTGCATCGGACCGCATACATCTGAATGTATGAGATCAAGTACCTCCGGTTTTCGTTGAGGCGGGGAGCTCTGGAATGATACTTTGTTCTGCTTTCCAGCCATGCAGTGTTCACACTTCCGTAAGTGTGAGTTCTTCAATTCCGGAAGAACATTTCGCCTGCGTAGTATCTCCATCCCTGTTTGGCTCATGTGACCGAGCTTTTTATGCCACAACTCGACTGCCTCATTACTGTTGACTGTATTTATGCTACTATTTGAAAGCTTAGCATGCATCAAATACAGAGTTGAGTCTTTCTTACCTCGTGCCACGACCATTGATCCTTTAGTGAGCTTCCAGCATCCGTCACTAAAGGTGCTGCAGAAACCTTCATCATCCAGATTACCTGTTGAGATCAGGTTTAACCGGATATCTGGGATGTGCTTGACTCCCTTCAACACTAGCCTTGTCCCGTTCTCTGTTTCAAGGCAGATGTCTCCAATACCGACGGCTTTGGACTGTCCGTCATTCCCCATTCTTACAGCACCGTAGTCCCCTGGTGTGCAAGATGAAAAGAAGTCTCTGCGAGATGTGGCGTGTATGGAGGTGCCACTATCTATCACCCAACTGGTCTCGTGGCTGGCAAGATTCACAACATCTTCTTCATATATTATGCAGAAGTCTTTGGAGGTTTTCTCGGTGGTAGTAGCAACTCTTTCTTGGTTAGAGTCACCATCTCTCCTGGACTGCTCATTCTTCAGTTTGTAGTAATCCCGCTTCATATGACCTTTCTTCTTGCAGTGATAGCACTCAATATCCATTGTTCTTGATTTCCTCCGGTTCTTTTCTGGTCTACCTGGGCCTCGGCTTTTACTTCTCCCCCTTCTGGTGTTCTTCTATGTCACTAGAGCTTCTGAGGTTGAGGCTGATGCTGACTCCTGCATTCTCGTCCTCTTTTCTTCCTCGAAGATCCTGGTTTTTGCCATCTCCATAGTGACTTTCCCATCTGTGACTGAATTGATCACCGTAGATCTGAACGTTTCCCAAGATTCTGGTAACGTATTAAGGAGTATTAAGCCATTTACCTCATCACCGAAGTCAATGCCCAATCCAGACAATTCTTTCATTGTTCCGAGGAAATCGTTGATATGGTCCGCCACAGCTGTACCTTCTTGGTATTTCAACCTCATCATCTTCTTGATGTAGTACAGCTTGTTGTTGCCAGTCTTTGCTCGAAAAAGCTCCTCCAGCTTTCTCCATAAGACACGTGCATTTGTTTCTTCACTGACATGGTTGACGATATTATCGTCGATCCACTGACGAATAGTACTGCATGTTTTCTGGTGAAGATTAGCCCACTTCTCATCGGTCATTCTTCCTGGTTTCTGCTCCAGAAATACCGATCCATCATAGTCCTTCACATACAGAAGGTCTTTCATTCTTCATCTCCATGTGAAATAATTGGTACTGGTTAACAAAACCATTTTTCCGTTGCCCCCTTCCATCACAAAAAATTCTAAGCAGAATTTCAAAAAACGGACCTCATCGTTGCGTCCGGAATGGTCGAAAATGGTGGAAGTGACACTTCGTTTGTCAAATTCCGACACAGGGACCAAATGGCAAATTCTAGAAATTATAGGGGTCAAAGTGCATTTCCAAAAGTTCAGGGGCCAAAGTGCAATTACGAAAAAGTTTAGGGACTAAATTGCAATTTCCAAAAGTTCAGGGACTAAATTGAAAATTTCTGAAAGTATATGGGCTAAATTGTAATTTCCAGAAAGTTCAGGGCCTATCTGAAATTTACCAGACACCACTGACGTGGCACGTGCTAACGTGGCGGATGACGTGGCAGCTGACTGGCTGCTGACGTGGCGCTGACTGGGCTGCTGACTGGGCGGCTGACGTGGCGTCGTCTTCAACCTTCGTCTGGCGCGTGGGGCGCGTGTAGTGCGCGTGGGGAGCGTGAAGAGTCCTCTGGTTGGCGCGTGCGGCTTCCTCCGGGCTCCGTTTGATCGCCGAGAAATACCACCGTGCTCGTCTCGCCGTGAAACGTCTGATGGTATGCTCAAAATCGATTTTCGACAACTTTCGTCGGAATCGACTTTCCGAACCGAACCTCTGTTTCTGAGTTTCGGGATCCCTCCGAGTAACCTTAGCTACTGATACCACTTGTTGTGATTGAACACACAATAATAGAGGTGATTGGAGAGAAAACTCTTCTTTTATATCACTAACAAAAGAATTACAAAGCTTTATAACCTAAGCTTTACAAAAAACTCTCACACCACTTTACTATATATTCTCACTTAATTTGGGACTCTGGGATACTTCTAACAATGGTTTATGGCTCAATTTATAGTGTCCAAACCGCGTGAACAGTGCCACGCGGTTTGGCACACGTTTACATAGCTTGCCATAAGCTGTTTCTCATGTTGCCAGCTTCTTTCTACTTTCGGCGCACACTGCCTTGGCAAAGCAGCGGTCTTCAACATGAGGATACACCGACAAATTCATGTGTGAGCACAATATACTATGGTACATTTATACGATTCCTAGGGATGCTATTACATATATAGCTATAAGACCAAAATAGAGTGACATTAAAGAATGCCCTTATTTTAAGTTCCTTCAATGTTAATTCCAATCAGCCATTATTAAACTTAAAATAGACATAAAAGAATAATTACCATTATGAACAATAAAGCTAATGAGTTAGCTTCATCTTGATCACAAGATTCTCTGAGATTTATAAATTGTCATTTTCAACATTCAAAATTACCAATTTTTCCACAATCCTTTCTAACTCATCTTGAATACCTAACATCCTTGTCAATTAGAAAAATTTGTTACGGTTAAACCAAAACTGATAAAGGTCAATAAAGCACTCAGAAATGGAAAGAAAGAAACACATGTACTTGCCTCTGTTGTGACCTTCCTTGCATCCAGCAAATCAGCTTTGTTACCAGCAAGTGCCATAACCATATTTGCATTGCCTTATTACCAGGAGGGAAAAAAAATACATGAAATTAGTCACAGGATACCAGTAAATTAAAAAAAATAAAGAAACAAATGAATATAATATAAGGATACCAAATAGGTTTTATATTCTATAAATAGTCTATATGATGAACACATTTAAGATTCTCTATATATCTAATAAAAAAAAGTACTAATATCACAACTATAACCAAGAGGCAAGAACTAATGCTAAATATGACTACTTAAAAACTCAGGAAGTTAATATTTAAGTAATGATAGATTTCATATATGAAATTAGGTATCTGAAATGAATATTGGTCGGTTGTGGTTTTAGATAAATAATATAATAATATTAATTATAAAATCAAAATTAATCATTTAAATAAGTAATTAATTAATTAATTTAATTTTTTTGAGTTTTATTATATTTTATCATTTTTTAAAAATTTCAATTATTTCAATCGGTTTCAGATATCTAATTTTTCGGTCGGTTTCAAATATGAATATCAATTATGAATTTTTTTCCAATTATAAATAGGTTTCAAATATTGAATTTGATTTCGATTTCAATTTTTTTTTTGGTTCCCCATCCGGTATCTAGTGCCATATTGGGTCTGACTAATCCGGATTCGGACCGAGAGCTGTACGGTATGGTCATCCCAACGATAATGATTCTAGCGGGACTCGAACTGGGGAGCATACCCAGTCGATCTTCCTAGGATTGAGCCAACTACCACTCAACCAACCGCTCGTTGGTATTTCGATTTCAATTTCAGATATACTCAAAATGATTGAATATTCGACCGGTGGGCCGGTGGCAGGTAGAAGGGAAATGAATTGTTGAAATTCAAGTATAAAATTGACCTTTTTCCCCTTCTGAAAAGTATAAAACCGAAGACACGTTCGAAAATAATAACAAACGACAGTAACAAATATGTAAATATCAATTAGGTCCCTATATTTCTATATTTTAACAAATAAGACAATAGTTTATCTATTTATATAAAATAAAAGCTTATCATCAATTCATATCCCCACGTAGGGACAAATAAAATCGGTTTCGGTTTTAATTTTACTGGGATAAGCAAAATCAGTTTCGATTACAGTTTCGAGTGGAACCGAAACTTATCATTAAAAAATTCAATTTCAAAATTTTAAAACTGATACCTATCATATTAAATAGATTATTATTACTGTCAACTCAAATTCTATTATAGGTTGTCATGTTTTAATTAGGGGAAAATGTGAAATTGTGATGAAAATGAGAATGTTACAAAATTCCAAAATTTATGTGTTCAACCATTGATTAAAATGATACCAACATCATTTTTTTTTTTTGGATATCTTGCTTACCTAACCATTTAAATTTGAAAGCGTTCCTGGAAACCAATTATGGGAAAGATTAATTCCGTTTCACTGACCATTCACACATTTGCTGACCATTCTCATTCCTCACTGCTATTTACACATTTTCAATTTGTGAATTTCATAATTTTTTATGGATTCACATGGATACCTAATCATAATGCTTCATTTTGTAAATTCTGTTCTATGATTAGGTTCAGTTTCAAATATCAAAGAATCAAAATTTATTTGAAAAAATCGAATCCTAATTATTAAGAATCAAAATCTATCTTAAAATAATCGGTTCTGATTCCGAAATCAAATTTTCAGTCTCGTTCTAAGCGGGTCTGAGCCCTACCTATTAGGTCCAAATCACTCATTTTGAGTTTAAGTGGAATATATAAAACTCCCGACTGTCCCAGACTCTTACAAGAATCGCAATCTTTGAATTCGAATTCAGAACCTGTAAATCAGATCATACACCCTACACCACCAAGCCAATCCCCATTAGAACACAAATGCAAATGGTTTATTCCTCTCCTCATATCATCATCATTGGGATTTTTTTTTTTTTTTTTTAAATAAAATAAAAAAAATAAACTATCATAAAACTTACAAAATCAACAACGTGACGATGCAATCGGATTACTGTCATTGTTTTGTCCGTTGCTTCTTCCCTACTGCATTCTGTTAAAACTTGATCCCAAAGCAAATATAAAAATCACACACTAAATTGATTGTTCTTCTTAATCAGTTCAAACCGAAACCCTAGCTTTGTTTTAATTGCTGTAGTGTGGCAGTAAAGGTCATGGCGGACGAGTGCTGCTCCACTCAACTGATAGAAGGTAACGGTGAATTAAATGTTGATGGTCTTAACAACTTCGTTCGAACCACTAAGCTCACCAACCGTGGCCTCTCCTACGCTGTCGTCGCCGTCATGGGCCCACAGAGTAGCGGTATGTTGAATTAGTTGCTTTTTTTTTTTGGCTTTTTTGATTGGGTTTTGTGATAGTTTAGTAGATTTGACTGTTCAAGAGCTGAATTATCTGCTGAGAGTCTATATTTTGAGTTATTTTGGTAGTTTGGAATGCTATTACCGTGTTACTATTTGTTCAGTGTATAGATTGTTGGTGCTGCGTTTGTATTCGAGATTAGATATTGTGATTG
Source organism: Zanthoxylum bungeanum (assembly GCA_019454045.1). Taxonomy (NCBI): domain Eukaryota; kingdom Viridiplantae; phylum Streptophyta; class Magnoliopsida; order Sapindales; family Rutaceae; genus Zanthoxylum; species Zanthoxylum bungeanum. Next base: position 14,515 of record SKCR01027101.1, on the reverse strand, counting down.
AATCTGTAACTTTTAAATTTGGCATTCTGATTTACGAGCTGTAGGTCATGGAATCTTAAATTGCCTCGCAAAACAGTTTTAAAACAGAAGAAAAGGTGCATTTGGGAGTGCCTTGTGGATAATGATTTTCAGTAACAGTGATTTTTTGTGAGAGTACTTAATTGTTTAGTTGAAGAAAATAAAAAGCAGAAGAACTCTTTTACTGAAAATCCACTTTCAAGGACCATACACGGAGTGCTGCTCAAAAAACCCCTGGTTGTTTTCTTTCATCCCAAAATGCTTTTATCCAGTTCAACCAAGTTTATAACATAGATTTTAAAGCGCTCTTGATACCAATAATGTTTAAGGATTAATGAGCATTTAACCTGTAAAATTTGCTGTATTAATAATCAACTCCTTTCATTTTCAGAAATACTATTTACCACTTGTCGTTAGCTTTGTCGTAAAGATGGCATGTTCACTATTGTTGATCCCTGGAAAGACAAGATTGCCCCAAAAAGATTTCAATAGTACGTTTCTAGAGCCTAATCAACTTATAAGGGTGATATTTTCTTTTTATTGGATGACATTAGTTGAGATCCCTAACTTAATGGCAACGGGGTTGGGGGGGGGGGGGGGGGTGGGGGGTGTTTTTTAGGTGTCCATTAAAAGATGGGCCTAAATGTCATTATTGCAAATTCGAGGGTATGGCATTCCAAATTCGAGGGTATTAACATCCTATTCCCTTAGATTGCTTATATCATTTTCTTTGATGCTATGGAAATGCATTAGTGACTGATGGTGGTTGACTGAATTTTGTGTTTGCTTGTGTCGTAAAAGTATATGTTACCTTTTACGCTCGAAGAATGATTTCTCTTTGTCCATTATGAACAGGGAAAAGCACTTTGTTGAATCATCTTTTCCATACCAATTTCAGGGAGATGGATGCATTTAGAGGAAGGTTGGTTTTAAAGTTTCTCAAGTTTTATTATATATCTCCATATGTTTCTTGCACTAAAGGAAAATCATCTAATTTTGTTGCAGGAGTCAAACAACCAAGGGCATTTGAATGGCTAAGTGTGTCGGCATTGAACCTTTTACAATTGCCATGGATTTGGAGGGTACCGATGGGAGGGAAAGAGGGGAGGTAATAAGATTTTTATCAATTTTTTAATGCTAAAGTTCAAAATATAATAGTTGTTTTATGCATTGTTTAAAAATACGGTGGGAGGCGGTGCCTCGAGGCGCCGTATCTCCTAGAGGCGCCGCCTCTCTGCGTCGGCGCGTCGAGGCGTCTGCCTCTGGCACTATTTAGGGTTTTCGTGCCTCAATCCGCGTGAAGCGCCCGCGTTTCGCCTCGTCATCCATTTTGCAAGTTCGTTATTACGGGTAGTTCCTACAAAGGATCAGACTAATGACATATACAATACTTGAATTCTCGATTTAGATGCTACAGAGTTGGTTCTTTGTTCTTCGAAACGACGCCGTTTAGGGTTTATATAAAATACCTCTCTCTTCTTGCATTTTGCATCTCTAGTTTAGGGTTTATTTTCTTTGTTCTGCGTTTTGCGTCTCTCTCTCGGCTCTGCGTTTGCGTCGCTCTCTCTATTTCGCCTCTCTTCTTCAGCTCGTCTGCGCGTCTCTTTCTGTTAAGCTCTCTGGTTTCTCTATGCTCTCTCGTTTGCGTGCCTGATTTCTTTCACATTTTCTTTTTGGTTTCTGATTTCAATTTTTTCATCAATTGATTGTGCGTGACGCTTTCTGATTCTCTCTCGTCAATTGGTTTCTCTATTCTCTCTCGTCTAAGCTCTCTGATTTCTTTCACATTTTCGTCTGCGCGTCTCTCTCTCTGATCTCACATTTTCAATTTTTTCTTGTGCATGACGTTTTCTGATTTCAATTTTTTCACCAATTGATGTATTAAATGTGCGGCCCTATTTTTTGGTTTAAATCAATTGGTTTTTTTCATGTGCGTCTCTGTTTCTGGTTTCAATCAATTTGTTTTTTTCAATTCTGTTGAGCAAACTGTGATGTATTGTTAATTTTTTTCAGTCAATTGGTTTCTAATAATAACTTGTGAATACTTAATTTATTCAACTTATGATAATTTGAATTAGTATTTTGTAGATTCATACAAATGATAGCTTATTTAGGGATTAATTATCAATTGTTTTTGGAACATACTATGAATTATGAAGAAATGAATGTATTTGGATTGATGTTGTTTTATTATGCTGATATTATGATTTTAATTATTTTTTCGATTTTCGGATCAAGGCGCTCGCCTCGAGGAGGTCCGCCTCGTGCCTCAATGGCCGGCCGCCTCGAGGCGCCGCCACATATTTTTAAACATTGGTTTTATGGCTTATATCTCTCACCCTTTCTACAGTTAAATGTGGTTGTAGCAAAGCTAAATATGGGTTGATTCTGTATGGGTGTTATAATATGCTCTAAGTAGGTAGATGGTAACGAGGATTGAGGAGGTGCTATTGTGTTTTGCAATTTTGCTTACTTTAGGGATTCAGAAAAACTTTAGAATAGGTAGTTACTGAGTTTTGTGATATTGCCTTGTTCAAAATCAGGACGTTGAGATGTGTTTACAATTTAGAATAGGGATCTTACTTGATATTACTTTTTATCTATGATGATAAATCCCATAACTAATATCCTTGTTATCTTCATGTAGTGATATTTCATCCAATGTTTAACATGTTTGACTTTTTGGGACCCTATGAGACCAAGTTGTTGATGCGATATTTATGAGATTAAAGTTAGTCATGGCCTTTTGTAAATCTAGGAATGCTGCGAGACAAAATTTGCCCTTTCTTTTGGTTATCAATTTGTTTCAATATCTTTCTGCAATATTTGTGAAGCACTGAAGTCTATATATGCGTCTTATGTTTCATAAGTTGGTGTGTTATCGAACATTTGCGACATGTTGTGGCCCATAAAATTTTCAGTTTAAGTCACTAAATTGTGTAATTAATCAGATAAAAACTATAATATTTATAAAAGTCATAGCTTCATTTATTAATCTGTTGCAAACATACTTTTGGGGAAAATGTTTTCATTACTCGTGATGGGTGTTTGAAATTTTGATATTTACAGGACGACACAACATTTGAGAAACAAAGTTCCTTGTTTGCTTTGGCAATTGCAGATATTGTGCTGATAAACATGTGAGTCTCTTTTAAATATTTTTTACAGCTACGAAATATGTTAGCTTGAGACAGATAAACCTGGCTTGGAAAGACTGGTTGGAGAAACTTCATGCTTTTCATAAAAAAATAGCATATGCTTCGGTCTGATCTAGCTTCAGAATGAAATAAATTACGTATGATGGATTGTTTTGAAGTTTTAGTTTCAGTTGTTCATTACCATTGAACTTCCCAAGCTTTTAGAAATTTTGACTTTGCTGGTTTTTGGGCCCATAGGAAGCATATTTTCTTTCTGTGTAATGGCCTGGGTTGATGACCTCTTGGCCCCTTGTTGGATTGCAGATAAAATATTCGAGAAGACACTTGTTAAGTTTGTTGCAGGAAGTAAGATTATACTATTAGCAATTTGATGTCTGAAAAGTTCTGTATTAAGATGGTTTTTGACAATCTTTATCTTAATTTATATGTTCCTAAAATGGAAAAAGCATTAGTGGAATCTGCGTATTATTTTGTTGTCTCTGCTGAATTTCCTTACTGTTGAAACTGTAGATTTATATTTGGAGTTTCTTAAATGTAAATGGAGAGAGGACTTGGTAGCATGAGAAACTTGCAATCGCAAGAAAACACACACTTTGGGTATCAGTCAGTTATTGATCAGATGTGTAATGTCACATGCAGGTGGTGCCATGATATCGGTCGGGAACAGGCTGCCAACAAACCTCTTCTAAAAACAGTTTTTCAGGTGCTCTAGCCAGTTGTCTGTGGCAATGTGTTATTGTGCATTTATTATTACTATTATTATTTTGCTAAGAAACTGAAGATAATATATTAATATGTAGGACAGTAGGAGAAACATTATTGGACATTTATCAAAGATATCAGTCTGATTTTTGCCCTGTTCGTAGGTCATGATGCGTTTGTTTAGCCCACGCAAAACAACCCTTCTGTTTGTTATACGTGATCAAACAAAGGTTGGGACTTTTGCCTTTCTTGTTCTTCTTTATGCTCCTTTTACTTTGTGGGTGTAACTCCTCTTCTCTGTTTGAATCTTTGTCCTGTTGGTACTGTCCTTGCAGACTCCACTTGAATATTTAGAGCCTATTCTTAGAGAAGATATTCAGAAGGTAAATTTGTTTGTTTTTGCTGAAAGTTGGGTTTTGTTTGTTCTTTATCGTATCCTTCAGCATTTTGATAGGTGTTTATTTATGCAGATATGGGATGCAGTTCGTAAACCAGAAACTCATAAAAATACTCCTCTTAGTGAATTTTTTAATGTAAGAAAATGTTTTCTTATTCTCTCTTTCTATGACATTCGTTTTCTACAAGCATTCTACTTTCCACTTGATAAAAGTTTCTTGACGTTAATTACGTTTAACATGAAGGTGGAGGTTACTGCTTTATCTAGCTATGAAGAAAGAGAAGAGCAGTTTAAAGAGCAGGTAGCTGCTTTAGTGAAACTAGAAGTATATTGAGTCTCGATTTATACGAGTTTTGACCTTTGCTGCTTGAACTTTCAAATTCTAGGGGCAGGAGTATATTATTCTAAATATGTTTACCAAAATAATTAGAGTTCAGATTTTTTACCCAAATAAGTAGTTTACAGCTGTTATTTTACAGGATCACGATCTTACTTGATGTATTGTACAGGTTGCTCAACTGAGACAGCGGTTTTTCCATTTATTTCTCCAGGAGGACTTGCTGGTGATAGGCAGGGAGTTGTTCCTGCCTCGGGATTTTCCTTTAGTGCACAGCAGATATGGAGAGTGATAAAAGAGAACAAGGACCTGGATCTTCCTGCTCATAAGGTCTTTTATTTTTCCTTCTGCTATGCGAATGTGCTGTTCTTGTTTCAAATTATCACATTTTTAATTAAATATATTGTTAGTATTAATCAGGTAATGGTTGCAACCGTTCGGTGTGAGGAGATTGCCAATGAGAAGCTCCGCCAGTTGTCAACTGATGAGGTATGGTTTGCATACATCTTTCTTCTTGGATACCTTCTGATCTCCTTTGCCAGTACTTAGTTGATCTATTGCAGAGTTGGTTGGCATTGGAGGAGGCTGTCCAAGCGGGCCCTGTCTCAGGATTTGGAAAAAGGCTGAGCTCTGTCCTGTATACATATCTTTCAGAGTTAGTTCACATCTTTTCTGATATGCTAATCTTCAGATTTAGTCATTTAGATGATCTGATTTTCCATATACTTCAATTTATTGCTTAAAGGTCTCAACTATTCTATGTAAACTTCCTACATGAATTCCTATCAAAACTTCCTATATGAATTTTTTTAATTGATTATCCCGACTTCTTACAAGTGATGATTTACCTGGAGTTGAAGCCTTGATATGCTACTTTTATTATCTTAGAGTGATTGGAGATATTTATGCTGAAGATCTCGGAATATGTTCATTTGATCCACTACACTTGGAAGCCCTGATATTGATTTTAACATTGAATTAATTTTAGGTATGACATGGAAGCAGTATACTTTGATGAAGGTGTGAGAAATGCAAAACGTCAACAGTTGGAATCAAAAGTGTTGGATGTAAGACTCTGCCTACTTTTTATTGTATTGTTCACTTTTTCTGTTTGGTAAAAAACTTTATCTAGTTTCCCTGCATGTATGTGGTCAAGTTAATGATTTCCCAGTCTTCTTTTTCTTGTTTTGTCAAGTGTAAACCATCTTAACACGACCAGATGCAGTTCTTAACTCCTTATGCTATCTATTATGAGTTAAAATTGGTAGCTAATGATGAATAGTTATTTATTCCTTTTTTCCCCTATGTAAAGAAATAAGACGATTTTATATTTCTGGATACATAGAATTACAATAGATATGTCTTTATATAGGCATTACATTAAGTTAAATATAGAAACTAAATATACTAATAATCATTAGGATCGCATAATCATATCTCAATAATTATGTAACCATATCTTAGAGAGATGTAGAATCATAATCATATCTTTGGATGATTATGATTATGATTCTAACAATATCTTAAGGATTCTAACACCCTAAAAAGGAAAAATTCATTTGAATAGTTCAAGTGAAACCAGTATTGAATTTACATTCCAAAGTGTTATTTCATCTCCCTTTTAACACCTTAACACTGTTTATGGTTTCATAGATAGCTGTTGCATGACTACTACATTTCTGCTGGTTCTAAGTGAATTCTCACAATGGCATATTGTCTTGTGCATTCTTTAGATTTGAAATTATTCTTTTGGAAACAACTGAGGCCTCCACTAAGCTGATCTGCTTGTGAGCTCCACTGCCTCCACAAGCTCAGTATGGTTGTAGGCACAGTTACTTGGTAAACATGCCAAAAAATGAGCCAGAACTATTGATGTTTCCAAACGAGCTTGAGCTAATAAGGTCCCAAGCCCTGCACATGGACAAACACCTGCGTTAACAGAACTATGGATGTTTCTGGCTGGGCCCATGTTTGTTCTTAGGCTCATCATGTTAATATTTCTCACTGAGCAATACATAAGGCGAGCATTTTTTATTGAGTCAGGCTTGATTCAAGTTGTCATAATAAACCTTGATTCCTGGTCAAGCCCTACAAGTTGGTGACAGATTTGCATCTTGTATGTTTCTCATTTATTCACACGGTCTCTCCAAATTTCCAGTTTGTCTACCCGGCATACAGAACTTTGCTGGATCATCTATGTTCTAAAGCATTTGAAAGTTTTAAAACTGGATTGGAACAATCACTAAAGAAAGGGGAGGGATTTGCTGCTTCTGTTCGTACTTGTACTCAATCTTGTATGCTCGAGTTTGACCAAGCATGTGGAGGTAAGAAACTTTTAAATAGCTGGCACTCTACTTGTGTACTTATGGAATATGTGAAAAGTTTTTTTTAATTGGTGAACTTCAATTGACTACTGTCTACCCTGATAAAGGCAGGCAGTTTTTGTATATTTGTTCTGATGATTGAAGCGCTTTTAAATTATAGGCATCTGGAAATTCATAACTGTTATGTAATCTCAGCCAGCAAAATTTTTAGCTGCTGTTCATTTTTATTTTTTTCCCATTGTTACTTCTCCAAAATGCTTAGGTTTTCCTCAACAATGAGGTAGACACCTGCCCAGTCTTCTGCTTGATAGCATAATATTTCCCATATAGATCCCAGTCTATGTTAAGGTGTATTTTTTAAATTCTTATAGATTCTAAATTTTAGCTCTACACAAAATTTCTAAACTCACAGGGGTTATTGACCAATTTGAATACGTGAGTGAAGTGAGACAGCAAATACAGGGGATCTTTATAGTTTTTTTATTATTATTGATGGCTAAATAAGACTTGTACGGCGCTGCAAAGCACTTTTAAAGTCGGTTGTTTGGCAAGAAATTAGAACTAAGGCCAGTAAAACTGTCTTTGTTGATGTATTCGGGCATTATGACATTGACATGCTGCTGTTCTTCTTATTAGTTGGCTTCTTGAAAGTCTCTCTCTCTCTCTCTCTCTCTCTCTCTCTCGCAGAAGTAATCTTTAGTTTTGATGGTCAAATTGTGTATATGCTTCTTAGCAGTCTGATATGCACTGATTTGTTTGCTTTTGGTTCAATGACTTCTCTTCCATCAGACGCTGCTGTAAGACAGGCAAAGTGGGATACTTCAAAAGTCCGAGAAAAACTTCTCCGTGAAATCGGTGCAGAGGCATCCTCCGTTCGCAGTGCCAAGCTGTCTGACATAATAACTATACATGAGGTTATTTTCTTGGCTAATAAGACAGTAACTGCTTTTTTGATTTAATAGTACTCTTTATACTGTACGCTCATATGCATTTACTTGAAAGATTTCATGTTGATACATTATTGATGTGCAGAAAAAACTTACTGAAGCACTTAGTGCACCTGTAGAATCCCTATTTGAAGTTGGTGGTGAAGATACATGGGCATCAATAAGAAGGCTTCTTAAACGTGAGACTGAAGCTGCTGTATTGCAGTTTTCAACTGCAATTGCTGGTTTTGAAATGGATAAAGCTACAATTGACACAATGGTGCTAAATTTAAGGAGCTATGCAAGAAATGTGGTGGTGAAAAAAGCAAGAGAAGAAGCTGGAAAAGTTCTGATCCACATGAAGGACAGGTAGAGATTTCGATTGTGGTATATATAATATATGTAGATTTTTCCTCTTCATAATATATGTTTTTAGTCACTATCATCATCTTTGCTACTTGATGCCCTGGAAATATATTTCAGATTCTCAACAGTCTTCAATCATGACAATGACTCATTGCCGAGGGTTTGGACCGGAAAAGAGGATATCAGGACAATAACAAAGGATGCTCGCTCTGCGGTAATTTGCATGACTTTTTTAAATTTTAACCAATGGGAGATAAACTACCTGCAGTATGATCATATCTGATTTTACTTTTATTATCACCTTGATGCAGTCATTGAGGCTTTTATCTGTTGTGGCTGCCATACGCTTGGATGAGAAACCTGATAAGGTTAAGAATATTCTGTTTTCCTCCCTCATGGACGGAACTGTTGCCATATCATCATCTCGAGATAGGAGCATAGGAGATTTCATAGACCCTCTTGCCTCAAGCACGTGGGAGGAGGTAGTTTTTAGCTGATAGTGGTAGTTTCTTCTTATAGTATATCATCCTTTTATCAAATTTCTCATCAGTCGTGCAAAATGAACAGGTTTCTTCACAGGATACGCTGATAACACCAGTGCAATGCAAATCTCTGTGGAGACAGTTTAAAGCAGAAACTGAGTACTCAGTCACTCAAGCTATTTCAGCACAGGTACATATAATACATTTTATTTTCACCTTGCTTTTGATGATATATTTGTCAGGTGGTATGGTTAACATTGGCTGTTCTTTCTCAATGTTTTTTCCTTTGTTGGTTCCTACACTTTGACATGTATTTAGCACTAATGCATGATACTGCTTACTGCAGGAGGCTCACAAGAAGAGTAACAACTGGCTACCTCCTTCTTGGGCAATTGTTGCAATGGTTGTCCTTGGTTTTAACGAGTTCATGCTCCTCTTAAAGTAATAATACCCATCTAAAATTGTCATTCTTGCACAATGAATAGTTATTTGAGTATTCTTATATAGTTGTATCTCCCTTTTTCCCCTCTCCCCCAGTCCCTCTATCATTAGCCATTTTGTTTATTGACAGTGTTCTGCTTGTCTGACAGGAATCCTCTTTACCTCATGATTTTGTTTGTTGGATATTTACTTTTGAAAGCCTTATGGGTACAAATGGACATTGCAGGGGAGTTTCGACATGGAGCTGTAAGTTTTTTACGACTGCACAAGCAGAAGGCTATTGAAATCATGAGCTGTTTGTTAACTTCTTGTTGGTTGCTTATTGGTCATTAACATCCATTTTCATGACTTTCTTTGACTTGTTTGTAATTGAATTATTCTCTCACTGAACTCTTTTATGAGGTGCTTGTTTCTGAAACCAGTAGCAGTTCAAGTTTGCACGGTAGTTCCAATGTAATGGTTTTACATCTACTAGGGTGTTATATTCTAATACGTGGTCTTTTACTGTCGCCCCTCAATTTTAGATTGAGGTTTACTCTTAGATCGCCATCCAGCTTTTGGCAAATTTGCACGTGCATTTGCTTGTACTAATCTTAAAGAGGATTTATCAATCAAATGCCCTTGAACCTTGATGCATTTCAGTTTTTTTTTTTTTTTTTTGAATTTTGAATTTTGTTAGCAACTGTAATTTACTTTCCTTGATCAAGTATACTCTGTGTCTCATTTTGTTATTTTGCTCTATTACCAGCTGGCAGGCATACTGTCCATTTCATCAAGGTTACTCCCCACTATTATGAACCTCGTAAGGCGACTTGCCGAGGAGGCTCAAGGGCATCAAACTCCAGAAGCCTCAAGACCACAGCAGCCCCTGGCGTCTCAGAGTTTCAGATATCAAACACAGCCAACTCCCGGAACAAGCTCAATTCCCGAGTCATCCGTGTCATCTAACATTTCATCACCTGATAGTGACTTTGAAATCTCCTATGAAAATCCAAGAGGCTGAATCTTCTTGATGAGAAATTGTCACTTGTAGCTAAGTTTGAGGAAGCGATGAATGATAGTCATCATAATGCATGGATTTTAAGATGCAAGAGAATAATTGTGGGATGAGATATTGTATGTTGTACAATTTATCTATATACATACACATATATATAAATATAAATATAAATATATATATATATATATATATATATATATATATATATATATATATATATATATATATATATAATTGTAATGAAGGAATAAAAGAGATGAAAGATGTCTTACCTGAGCTATATTTTCTTATTGATAAAATGCAAGTGTGGAAATTTCTGATGGGGAAAGTGGAATCATTACCCTAAACGTTTTGATGAATCTGGAGATCATGTTGATGATGTCCACGATCTAATAATATTTTGCAAGAGCTACGGGAATCAGATATTCTAGCATTTATATTTTTAATGATGTGGTTAATGGCTATGGAGCATAATCAAGAAAGTATAAGATGATATGTGGATGACAATAGTCGGATGTATGATCATATTTGATATATTTAAAATATATTCGAAATTAATATTCAATATCTAATATCTATTTATAATAAAAAAAATTCGTGGTTCGATATATGTATCTAACTGAAATAATTGAAAAACTAAAAAAAAAAAAAACAAAATTAAAAATATGTTAACGAATACCAAATATCGATCAATGATAATCGAAAAATATTAAAAAAAAATTATTATTTTTTTAATATTTTAGTAGGATATCGGATATGAAAAAGTATAACCTATGGAAATCAATTCAATTTTTGTGTTGTAAAGACTAAATAGTAGTTTTTCTTTTTTAAATTGTGCTTGTGGATGGAGTGCAATGGCGTTGGGTGTGTTAATTCAAAAAAGGAAAAAAAAAAAAAAAAGATGAAGAAAGAAAGTAGTTTTAGAAGTTCCCAGCAAAATATTTATAAAAAAAAAAGATTAATTTGAATATTTCTGATATATCCTGTAGAATTTGTTAATTTCTTCATACCCATGGGGTGCACTGCAAAGAAGGGATAAATATTTTAGCATTGGCCCGTGACGAAACGGTAGTGACTGTCATGTCACGTTAACCACAGCGAAAACAGTCCTGAAGGCTGAAGTCACAGACCTCCTTAGTCCTTGGCAAGCTCTTCAATTTATTTATCTTCCTTCATTTTTTAGTAACTACTAAAGATCAAAGTTTATTTTTCATAAACGAGGGAGAAATGGAGAGCAGTGAAGAAGAAGACGACTTCCCATCTATTGAAAGCATCACTCCTCAGTCCAAGATCGATTCCATCTACCAATCCCACACTGAAAAGGTATCTCTTTTTTCTTGTTTTGCTATCTGGGTTTGTTTAGCATTTAGCTCAATCTATTAAAAATTGCTACTTTATTTCATGGATTTGCCCAAAATTGTGTATTTGTTACTGGGTTTCAAGCTAATTTTGTTCTTTTGTATTGAGCATTTAAAAGATGCATCTTTATCTTGGTAGTGCATTGTGCATCATCTGGGTGGCCTGAATTTTATTGTCAATTTTATGTTCTCAGTGCTAGTAGTTAAAGGAATGAAGTCAATTCTTTTGCTTGTTTATCAATGTAGGGAATCAGAAAGCTCTGCTGTGAGCTGTTGGATTTGAAGGATGCAGTGGAAAACTTATGTGGCAATATGCGCACCAAATACCTGGCTTTCTTGAGGTAATAGTGTGTCTCTTGTTTTAGCTAAATGATAAATCACAAATAATTTTGATGTTATTGATCTCTTGACAATTTTTTGCCCTCTCCTAATTCTCTGCTTATTTTCAATTATTGTTTCCTTGGTTTTATATGTTACTTGCTGAAAATAATATATAATTTTCTTATGATTAAAATTATAATGGTAGATTATCTGAAGAAGTTGTGGAAATGGAGCATGAGCTGATGGAACTGCGGAAGCATATTTCTGCTCAGGGGATTCTTGTCCAAGATTTGATGACTGGCGTTTGCCGTGAGTTAGGGGAGTTGACAGTTTCTAATGGAGATACTGATGAATACTTGTCAGACCCACAAAATTTTGAAGTTCAAAATCCCGTGCCAAATGAAATAGACGAACGCAAGAGGATGTTCCTGGAGAAAATTGATGTTCTCTTGGCTGAACATAAGGTGGAAGAAGCAATAGAGGTTTTAGATGTTGAAGAGAGGAACTTTCCAGAACTGAAGAGCTCAGGTGAAGCTGCATCAGCTGAAGTATCCTCTTTCAAGAGTGCTTTCTTGAAAAGAAAGGAAATGGTTGAGGATCAGTTGGTTAAGATTACTGAACAGCCCTCAGTTAGAATTCTAGAACTGAAGAAAGCCTTATCTGATTTAATCAAACTCGGCAAGGGTGCTTTAGCTCATCAGTTACTGCTGAAATATTATGGGTCCCGTCTCCAAAGGAGCTTTGAGGTTTATCTTCCTTCATGTTCTGTGTGTCCCAAAGTATTTCCTGCAACGATATCTAAGCTTGTTTTTTCTACAATCTCATTGACAACTAAAGACTCTGGTTTGATTTTTGGTGACAATCCTGTATATAGTAATAGAGTCGTTCAATGGGCAGAGTGGGAAATTGAATATTTTGTACGGTTGGTGAAGGAGAATGCGCCACCTTCAGATACAATATCTGCTTTACGTGCAGCTAACATTTGTGTTGAGGCTAGTGTTAACTACTGCTCAATGTTGGAATCACAAGGCCTAAAATTGTCGAGGTTACTTTTGTTGCTCTTGCGGCCCTTCATTGAAGAAGTCTTAGAATTGAATTTTAGACGGGCTAGAAAAATGGTGTTCAACTTGGAGGATATTGATGAAAGCTTACTGTTGTCACCTCACTTTATGTCTCCATTATCTCTGTTTGCGACATCTTCAGATAGGATGCTTGTTGATAGTGGAATTACATTTATGCACATTGTTGAGGTAAGTAGGTATCTTTTTTTATATTCTTAGAAGGATTTTTTTCCTCTTTGTGTTTGTGTTAACCTCACTGTCTGTTTCAACTATTTTAATTATCAAGAATCTAAATGATGTGGCTTTGCCCGATTGCTCTTGAAAAGTTAAGGTTCAGCTGATGATTGTGGACAATTTGTTTGTACAGAGTTCAAACATTTTTTTTGAATTTCTTGAAAAGGTGTCAGGGAGGATAATATACCTGATAAACTTTGAGCTATATGGTCCAGGATAATTTAGTCCTTAGATGATTTTGGCTGGTGCATGCTGTTATTGTTGTCTATCAAAATTCTAAAGCTGTGTAAGCACACTGCTGTGTATATGTCATGGAACAGGTAGTAAGTGCGAGAATTTATATTTCTGTTGTGAGGCTTACAAGCAAGGGTTTCATAATTAAGTTTCTATGTTAATCCTGACTTCATGTGGGTCAGTGGATGTGGCCTCATGAATCCTTATGTTTCTACAACGTGAGTAGGAGCGTCTGTGTAGTCAATATTCTAGGTGCATATGTATTTATACCTAGAGTATGTTTCGAGTTAAAACTTTGCAGTTCATTTTATCTCTCTCTTTATTTTCCCGTATGTGTATGTTGTATTGACTAATTGCTACTCAAATAGTTCTTGATGACTCAACCGCCGATTTTAACGTAATAATAACTTTTACAGGAGATATTGGAGCAGCTAACCCCCTTGGTTGTTTTGCATTTTGGAGGAAATGTATTGACTAGAGTTTCACAGCTGTTTGATAAATACTTGGATGCGCTGATTAGGGCCTTACCAGGTCCTTCAGATGATGACAACCTTACAGAGTTGAAGGAAGCCATACCCTTTAGAGCTGAGACAGATTCAGAGCAACTTGCACTCTTAGGAGTAGCGTTTACAGTGATGGATGAACTTCTACCAAATACTGTATCAAAAGTCTGGAATCCCAAGAATGAAAGCAAAGATGCGGGAAATGAAACAATTTCACATAATGCCAGCACTACGACCGAACTAAAAGATTGGAAGCGCCATCTTCAGCAATCATTTGACAAACTTAGAGATCACTTTTGTCGGCAATATGTTCTTACTTTCATCTATTCGAGAGAAGGAAAAACACGATTGAACGGACAAATATATTTAAGTGGAAATGAGGATATGCATTGGGATTTTGATCCTCTGCCTTCACTTCCATTTCAGGTAATCTTTCTTACTGTAAAGTTGAGGTTTTCTGTGTGGCCTTTGTATGCTAACACTTGGATGTGGTCATTGTCTTCTCTTTTCTTGTTGTATTATTTATAATGCATTCTATCCATTTTGGAAATCTTGATTATCATCATTTTGATGGTGTTCTATATTTACTTTCATAATATCAGCATTGCTTCTTTGAAAGCATATCATTGTTGATAACTCAGGTCAGTCCCCCC
>SKCR01027100.1:0-43676 GCA_019454045.1 Zanthoxylum bungeanum | reverse complement strand
ACCTGATTTAGAATCCATATATGCAGCGAAAAATTGATAAATCTGTTGAATAATTTTCACTAAGAAAATCACCATCTTCTCTTATCTTCTTGATGATGAAAAGCTTACTTTCTTCTTATTATACTTTCTTATGCCTTAAGCCTTTTCTTAAGTTTCTTTCTCCCTCTCGATTTCTTTCTTTATGTGAATAATCATAATCCATCACCAAGCATTCATACATGCTTCTTTATATATATAATCACATTACTATTCACTCGACACTTTTTCATATAGAGACAAAGCATAATATGCCTTATATATAAGAACTTCGCCAACTATAATAATTTTAGAATCATTAATGGAGGAACTTATATCTAATAAAGACAACTTATGCAGTAAGTTATTATAGGGGAGTGAGGGTGAGACTTTAGCTCACTAATTTATGGAATGTAATTGGCCAACCCATCAAAAGTTTATAACCATTCCAAAGCCCAAACTAATTTCCACGCATCAATTAATATAGAGTCCAGTTCACTTTGTTAGATCAGACAATTTTTCTTCATAGTTTCTATTACAAAATCAATTATCTTAGCACTTTATTAAAATCTATCTCATAATTAATAGAAGCCCATTTTATTATTAGAATAGGATATCTAACATATAAATCAGACAGTTTTTAAAGCAAGATTTTCTGGACTGAAAGATAAGGTCCTCAATCACCATATTTCTTATTACACGTTTCATGAGAACATAAACTTGCAATTCAGACTATTCTAACTATAGGTGCACAAAATAGCCACCCACTCGTGTCATGCCATGTGTCCTAATTTATTATATGGCGTGTTCTATTTCATTGTTAGATGACATGTCCACCTCGATTGATGAATTATCACCACACTACTCTATGAAACTATGCACTCCGGAAATACTTTTGAAAATAAATTATGCATGTTTCCAAGTATGAAACATCCATGCTAATCCATTCCAAAATGGATTCAATGTCTCTAGAAACATACTGTTGATTGATGTTTTTCGTTTCAAGGATAATATGAGAAATTACCCCCTCGAACAAACCTCTTTCAACAACGAATTTGTTTAGTTAGTAAGGAACCAAAGAAAATTTAGTAGGCAAACAAGATACACACAGAGTTTACGTGGTTCAACGGAGAGTGGCTCTAACCTACGTCCATATATGAAGGGGGAGTATTTTATTACTTCTTGGGGTCAAGACCGACCCGAACTATAAATAGGGAAATGAACTTACAAAGTAATAAAACACCACGAGTCTCACATTAGCCCAGTATAATTCACTCACTTGGTCAAGTAGCTGACCAACTTTCTCTTTCTATCACTAGTTTTAAGCTTTTAGTTTTTTTACAAGTTGTGATATGCGAAATTTGCTAACCCTTAAATCGGAATCTTCAACCCATTTATATAGGCTTCCAAATTCACTATTCAACTGCCAATTACGTCAACCCATGTCATCTTGCTATTATTGGCATCGTAACTCTCATCAACTACCTTTAAATGTGCTAATCAAAATCGTTCATTTCACTATTACTGTACCGGTCAATGGTAGCTCTGCTCTACTATCTCTCTGTCACTACACTGACCTATGACAGCTAGTATGGGCTACTTCCAATGAGAACTATTATTTTTCCCACAGTCATCATCAGCCTTCTAGAATTTCATTCTCTCAACTATGGCATATGTCACGTGACTTCACAAGTCGGCTTGTGATCTCATCTTCGTTTCTCGGGTCGGTTCATCGAGATAGATGATACTACAAAAGCTTTACTTCAACTCTCTCAACCAGGTTGGGTTTCACTGACAAAGACCCACTGAATCGGGTTTCAACAAATTTTTAGAAAACCTCAAATCAATATCCTCCAGGTGGTCGGGTCGGTATCCAACTCTTCATCCTCAACAAGTTCTGTCTTTGGGAGGAACCCCCTAAATCATGCGATCGGATTCCTCCATCAAATCTCTTCTATCTCTCCGAACCATTAGGCTTTTATCACCAATTTTTGGCTAAATACAATACATATTCTATCCATGTTCGGTATTTGAATATTCCTTGGGACAAAACCGCCATCAACAAATATGAAAAATCCATGTTAATCCATTCCAATGTGATTCGAAATGAGGGCTTAAAATCCACCTCAAAGTGAGGGCAACACATCGCTATAAATAGAGATTGTACAAGTGCAAATTTCCTATTTCTCTCTTTCATCAAAATAATGATCATTAATTAGATGGACCAAAAATCAATAAGCATATTCATTTTGAGAATACACCCTTTGAATATATAGAACACTCTGAATTAATCAACACTGAAAACATTGATAATCTTACTTCAATTCTTCGAATTACTCTTACCTTCCACACAAATTACCTAACTGAGCAACGAAATTTTTTTTCAGGTACACCTCATGCTTTGGAAAACCAGTATCAAGAAGAAGATTCCTACTATTATTGTGAAGGTAAATTTCTCCCCTCCACTAATCAAGACGGATATTTCCTTCACAGAACTAAAAAAAAAGCTTATTCATTGTTCGAGTCCTCAAGGGGTATGGCTGGGGGGTTGTGTAGCGCTCAAGATCTGACCTTCAAGTCTTGGGTTCGAATCCAGAGAGTGCGTGAGTTTTACTTGCTTCGCTAAGTTCGGAAATGATAATTTGGAAAGGAACTGGAAAAGGAACTGGAACTGGGCACCATAAATATCACAAATGGTGATTTAAATAAGGAAAAATTCAGTTTCTGCCCTGAAACCTGAAAAACTATGTACATTCACCATTGACAAGCTAAGGATTGATTTTGTACCACCATTGACAAACTCTTTCAAGAATCCAGCCAGTTAACACTTTGGGTGCTGCCTTCAAAAGAGAAAATTGATTATCATCTATAATAAACAAATATATCAAGAATTTTGTTGTGATTCTTTTGTAGGTTGATATTGAATTCATGGCAAAGTTTTGTTCTCTGTGGGAGGTATATACGAGCGCCGCAGCTGCTGCTGAAGACAATGCCGAAATTTGAGGAATCAAAGGGGAGAAATGAGAAGTGGAAAGAGGAGAGAGGCTTGATAAAGAAGGGAAATGCAGATGGTTGGAGTGGCAACAGTGGATCCACCAACTGATGATTTGTTCATGAACACTTTCATGGCCTCGCCAACTTGAATACTGTAATCTCCCTATCTAGAGATTATAAAATTCAATCTTCAAAGCTGTGAAATCATGAACAATCAAAAGTTTGGATGAACCTGTACATAAACTAATCAAGAACTAACTAGTAATAACATAGACGAAACACTATCACTAAACCAGCAACTAGGGTCCGTTTGTTTCAGCATAAAACAATTTCCGTATGTAAAACATTTTTCATAAAAATTCATTTTTTGAAAAGAAAAGTGTTTTCTGATATTTGACTATCACATGAAAACATTTTACATAATCATTTTCAAATATTTGGTGTATCTCAATATGGTAAAAAAAAAACCGGATTTAGAAATACATGGGTCCTAAAAAAATTTATCAACACAAGTAGTAAAATTCCAGTCTCCAAAGAAGTGAGTTATGAAATTTTGAAGAATGAAAAAAAAAAAATTTCGTTGAATATTTTATTTTGTAATCATTTTTCAAAAAAAGAACTAAAATTTTCATTTATCAGAAAAACAATTTCTGCTGATCGAGTTGTACGTAAATGTTCCAAAGAAACGCAGTAGAGTAGAGTGTGGAAAATGTACAGGAAAATTTTTTTTATCGCTAAACAAACAAGCCCAAGGGGAATTTTGTATGCAATGAAAACTAATTTGATAGAAATTATTTGAAAACTAAGTCTTAAAACAATTAAACGAACAACAAGGATTGATTAAAAGATAGAAACTATAAAACATTTCTATATTCATCAAAATCATTTTAGAAATTCTAGTACCTTTGATCTGTAATTAATTATGACAATTCCACTATATGATTATCGTTATTCTGAAATTCTAATAATGTTGATTTACAATGAATCACGTTGTTGATAACAAAAGTATTATTTAACATCTCACACCCCTAGCTAGTTTTTGCTTGTTGGAACTCACCAACTCTCCTTTCATAATCATCTTTATCCTGCTCTGCTTATCAAATGGACCTGCATCAAAGAAATATATTCAAGTTATGAACAAAATCACAGAACCAGAATAAACAAGGAATTTCGTGATGAGAAATTCAATTCTACACAACTCACAGAACCAAAACAAATCAGCAATTTCTAGCAATGCTCTGCTTTCTTCAGGTTACGTATAACAATTTGCAACTACTCGAATGCCAGCCGTTGAGTGCCAACCAATGAAGCATATTGGCCCTTCCTAGCCAGCAACTCGAAATGGGTTCCCAGTTCTGCAATCCTACCATCAGAACAAAGTGCAATCCGATGCGCATTCTGAACTGTGCTTAATCTATGAGCAATCACTAATGTTGTCCTGCCCTTCATCAGATGGTTCAGAGCATCCTGGACCAGGCGCTCACTAACTGCATCCAGCGCGCTGGTGGCCTGTTGCAGAGAACATCATATTAAAGGCAGCCTTAGAACACAAAATGCCAAGAAAATCTTGCGCTTCAATCAAGAAAGCATTCATGAAAACATATGACCAAGCCTTTAACATATGACCAAGCCTACAATCAGGCCAGATTGGAACGAAGCTTCAGAACTAAAACTTTACCTCATCGAGAATCAGGATTGGGGCATTCTTGAGCAAAGCTCTAGCAATTGCAATTCTCTGAAGATGACAAATAAATGAGTCAATCACATTTCTCACACACTGTCTCTCTCCAGAAAGCTTTTTACATTACCTGTCTTTGTCCTCCACTCAGAAGACCCCCACGCTCTCCAACAAGAGTGTCATAACCCTTTTGAAGAAAACAAAGTAAATAAAGACAATCACAAGAACTGGCATAAGCAGAGAAAATTCATATTTAGAAGACCAAACCTGTGGAAGGGAAATTATAAATTCGTGAGCATTTGCAGCTTTGGCTGCCTTTATGATGTCATCCTTTGATACGTTTTCATCTGGAAGTCCGTATGCAATATTTTCTCCAACAGACACCGAAAAAAGGACAGGTTCCTGTTATCATTTATTAATTATTACCCAACTTTGAGAAAGGAACCGCATGAAATTCTAGTGAAGTAAATGAACAAAGTCTCAGCACACATGCATCTTGGCTCTGGTTGGATTAGTTTGACATCAGGGGCCACTAAAATCAACCATCCCTAGACATCAAGATTAGACCATTTCAATTAACCAACAGCATCATGCCAAAAGTAACCAAAAGTAGAACTTGAATTAAGACCAAATACACTAAATTTCCTTAGCCAGCCTGATTAATGCTTTGCTCTGTAAACAAAGGTTGGCATTTATGCTTTAGTGAAGTTCAGACTGATTAAAGATAAATAATAGGCGGCATAAAATATTCAGAAAAATGAGAGCTCTTGAATTGGGTCATTTGATATACTGCATGACTATAAATGCATTAATATATTGACTGATTCGATTATATTGTATATTTACTTGATTCACTATGGAGACAACACGAGCCCATTCACTCTTGTCAAATGTTCGGAGATCCTCTCCATCAACGGTTATACGACCTCTTGTTGGCTGCAAGTATGAGAAATCAGCTAGTGTGCATAATCCCACATTCTATTGTGAGGAGAACAAAGGATACAAAAAAAGAGTGTTGCAAAACCTCATAGAAACGTGCCAATAGCTGTACTATTGTACTTTTGCCTGCTCCACTTGGACCGACTAGAGCAGTCACAGTTCCACATTTTAGTGTCAAATTAAGACCATTTAGGATTTCCACATCAGGTCTTAAAGGATAAGAAAAGTGCACATCTGCAGAACAAAGTAGAGCATATAGTATATGAATTCATTGTAGGAAATATTAAAAAGACAACAACCATACTGTTATCAGTGTCCCAAAATTACTCAATGATACTGGTATCACCATCCCAAAAAATATATTTAACAATGGACTGATTGGGGGCGGGGGTGGTTTTAACTGTGTGTCCTTGTGATCTGAAAGCAGTTTGAAAATAGCAAACCAAAACAGCATGTAATAAATTGCACTTCCAAAGTTGAGACTTTTAAGCTAAAATGTGAGCTCATTTAGATAAATATTACTTCTTGCTAGTTGCTACAGAACTTCAAATTGAACCAGATATTATATTTTATCTCACAAGAGCCAAGTAACTCATATTGAAGGATAGCAAAGAAGATGGATCTATGTGATTCTTATCACTAAAATCAATACCAAAAATTTGACACAAACATCAACATGCATCAAAGAACTAATGCAGAACAGCATAAAAATATACCTTCAAGACAAACATCACCAGACCAAGCGGCGTCGCAGACTTTGCTGGTTGATTTCAAATCTGACATGTAACGCATATTCTGATGTTGATGTTTCCCATTTGAACTATCAAATAAGAACAATTTAATATTTTCATCTTGAACTTGTTTTTGCTGAATTTCTCTTTCTAAACCATAAGCAAGTGCTTCATCAATTTCCGTTGTAGATAAGACAGAATTAATTCTCTCAACAGCAGCAAAAGTCCCACGTAGATCTCCAAATGTGTTAACCAGACCTTGCACCTAAAAGGCATGTTACATCATGTAACATTTATTGAACGTAAAAGTATAAGGATGTGGAGACAGCACAAAAGGACTTACAGCAAAGGTTAGGGTGAAAGTGTACCCAATAAAAGAAGCCACAATACCGACAGAGAGTTCACCCTGCAAGCAACAACGTGAAATCTCATGACAGGAAGGGGGAGAGAGAGAGATAGAGGAATTAAATAACAACTCTAAAGTAATATTGTCAGGCTGTAGCTGTCAAACATACATCAATATGTGATAGAGGTAACCCGCACAATACGATAAGTATACCTACAGTAGAAAATTTGACAACAACACTAAATCTATTCCATGCATTACGCGGGTTGCATTGCAAAGTGACTTCAATTGCTGTCATTGAAAAATGTAATTATGAAGTATAAGAAAACCGTGTAGTGTAAAAGAAATAACAATAAATGAAATGCATGAATCAGGGGATCATCGCATATCCCCTAACAGGGAAACCATGATTCTTCGGATTTAAAAAACTTGTAAAAAATAACCAAGCGCACATACAGAGATAGATAGACATCTCGTACCTTATAATAAACACATAGCCATAACTAATATGAACAATTGATATTCTTTGAAGTTTGCTGAAATATTTACCTTAGTAACAAATACAGTCAGAACTATGAAACTAAGCACGAGAATGTAAGGGAATCAGATTGATTTTGGATTGGCATTTAACAATTAAAATGACCAAGAGAGAAGGTTTTACAAGCTTGAAGTTCTTACCGCCTTCACTTTGCTTCCTCCAAGGCAATACAATGCCAACAGAGAAATATAAATAGCAACCCTAGTCAGAGATTCGTTTAAAGATTTGAAAGTCCCAAGCTTTATGCCACTTTTCTGATAAGCAAGAACCTGCAAACTCAATGAAACAAAGGGAAAGTGCATTAAAGAAGCTTTCATATCTCTTTAACAGCAGCTGTTAAATTAAACGAGAATTTTAGCAATTATATGTATATATATAACTTACCTGGCCACCAAACATTAACATTTGCCGCTTTTCACCACCAAAAGATCTCACCTATAACAGAGAAAAAACAACTGAGTTTATAAAATATCAAGTGTATATCCAATTCTTCCCACCCCCTCTAAATGTAAATACAGACCTTGCCAGTCCATTATTAACACCTGTACATTCTAGCTATTAAAATAATCCTTAATAAAATTCACAATGACGAATAGATACTAATAGCAAGCATACAAGTACATACAGTTCGAATTGCAGAGAAAGTTTCAGTCACACAATCAGAAATAGATGCTTGGGCCAGTCCATGAGCTTTAAAGACAGGCACAGTTGATCGCTTGTATACAGCTTGAGATAATAATAATAATAGTCAGCAGCAAACAGAAAAAAATGAAACAAGTAAAGATATAACATGGATTGCCCAAATTAAAGTATGGTGAAGATGGAGTGCCACTAATAAATAAAAATTGGGCTTTTGTTGGAAGAGACAGGCTGTATGTAAGACTAAATTTATCCATCACCGTAATAGATACATATAGTCAATAGTGAAACATTGCCCAGTGGATAAATGATTACAGAAAAGCTATCCTAAGCCTAGTCAGAACTACAAAATCATTTATGGTTCAGAATATTGACAAGAGTAACTCTAGATATGATAAAATCAGGAATTTGAAAGCGAGATGTGAATCTCTGTTAAGCCACATTAATATAGATACAAATAAGATGTCAATGCAATGATTTACAATAAAAATTTAGACAAATGCAGATATATTAAAATAAACGGCATATTCCTATAGACTTTTTTTTTTTGGAAAGGAATATTCGTATAGACTTAATAAAGAATAATAATGCAAACTTTGAACATGAGAAAACTGAAAACTACAAAGAAAGTGCATTTACCAACTAAAACAGACACAGTAAGCATCAGTATGCCGAGAATTGGAGCAAGTTGGGGGGCTATAGCGAACAGTATGCATATAGTCCCAATAACCTACAAGATGAAAAGAACATTGAAGATATAAAGACCTATGCCAAATCACATGTCATTCTCTTAGAGGTAATAAGGCAGAAAGCATTTATTAGCAACCAGCCACATATAATAAGAGTATTTTGAAGTACCGGTTCTAAACTCACATCGAGGCTCAGGACAATTAAGCTACTTTAGATGTGAAAGATAAGTGGAATCCATCAGGATGAAAGATAACTAACTACATGATTAATTGTCAGCTGTGAAAAGCTCACTTTCACTTAGTATATAGTGGCTTGCCTCAAAAGTGCCCACGACTCTAAATCCACCACTTGAAATGTTCTCACTGACAAGAGCTTTAAGAGAACTCAAATCAGACGTCAACAAACCACTGAGTTCACCAACCTATAAGAAGAACACACATTTTACTCAAAAAAAACAGAATAAACTGTCAAGAGGGAATTTCCCCTCGCTGAGAAATCAAACATCAAGACTCTGCCTGCATAAGAACCACGACCACCCCAAAAAATTAACGAAAATCAAACATTATATCAATACACATAACCACCTCTTACTAGCGAAATCATCAAATACAGTCACAAACCTTGTACCGATCGAAAAACTCTGCCTGCATAAGAACAACCCCAAAAAAAATAAATGAATTCAAAGCTCAAAGTAAAGCTTCAACCAATTCAAAGTTGAAAAACATAACAAGCATTATACCTTCTGTATCAATACTCTTCTAAAAATCTGAGCTCTAACAGTCGCCATCACGTTTTCCCATACAGTATTCATATTTATAACAAAAACGACAGTGAAGATTGGCTCCAGAGCATACAGTAGTCCGACCTTACTAAGTAGCCTCCAAAGTGGATCTGGCCTTGCACCTATTAGCACTTCAAAAAACCTCCCTGCAAAGAATCAACCAAACATTTTCTGATACGTTATAGAAAATATCTTGACAACACAAATATTAGGGTCTTTTTTTAAAACTGGTGTACAGTTCTTCAATATAACTTTGAAGGAACGACAACTAAAGTGTTTGGTTAATGATTTCATTTGATAATACCCATAAATTAAAAGCCACAACACCTGAATCACAATTGAAATTTCAAAAAAAAAAAAAAAAAAAAAAAAACGTGGCTAGGGAATACAACTATAAAATCAATTCAAATAGTTGCTATAGAGTAGAATCGCAGTCACTTAGCTACTATCTCTGTTTGGTGTTGTGAATTCGCAACTTCTCATCATTAAACAAACACATACAAATTGTGTTTTGACCCAAACACATCCACAATACCAAACAGACCCTGTGTTTTCAAAATTACGCAGAAGCATAATAGTTATGAAGCTAAAATATGAAGTTCTTTATCCAAAAGCTCAAAATTTTCTATTATTTATAAAAATTAATTACAACAAATATTAGCAAAAAAGACGAGTTGTACCAGAGAATATGGGCATGGAGAGAGTACACGTGGTGCATCCAACGAGAGTCAATACAGAGAGACCAAGCCTCAGCTTGTGCTTCATCAACAGACTCCACAGCAGCCCCCAAGTAATCAAACTCGGCGGAGAATAAATTTCCTTGCTCGGAGAATCCGATTCGTCTATCTTCGGGTCGGGCTCGCTGACAATCGGGTCAGAAGCGGGTCCGGTAACGTAAGCACAAGTGATTGTCCGTTTGGAATTGAATTTCGTTTTCGTCCGTAGAAGTGGCGGGAAAGCAAGTGATCGTCGGAGTGGAGGAGAGAGGGTGAGCTTGTGTTTGGTTAGCGCGTGGCGGCGTGGAGTTGGGAGGCGCGCGAGGAGAGGAAGAGTTGCCATGGCGTCGGCCATGGATGAGTCTTTCACTGTAAAATGCGCCACGTGCAAAGAGGACACGATAGATATTTTAAAAAAAACATGAATCAATGAAAAAGGTTGTGTCCCAGAATTATTGGATTCGCTTACGGTAATGTAATAAAATATTCGCAAGCCAATCCGTGCTGACTGCAGACGTATATACAGCCAGCAAACGACGCCGTAGACACCTACGAAATATGTGTATTTACTACCTTTGCTTAGTGGTGTTAATTTTTATTTAAAAATTAGAGACGGTAAAACGAGTTGACGCACTGAATTTGTATCGAATTTTAAATGAATTGAATTAAAATATGATGAATTCATACTTAATTTATTTACTAAACGAATCATAATATCATGATTCGTATTCGATTCTTTTCGTTTAATAAACCAATATTCATTTAATATTGACACGATCCAATGATATAAAATATCATAATTTATTTACTAAAAGTGACACATC
The DNA here is from genome assembly GCA_019454045.1 of Zanthoxylum bungeanum. Classification (NCBI taxonomy): domain Eukaryota; kingdom Viridiplantae; phylum Streptophyta; class Magnoliopsida; order Sapindales; family Rutaceae; genus Zanthoxylum; species Zanthoxylum bungeanum. The sequence goes on along the minus strand of SKCR01027100.1, from coordinate 32,785 downwards.
AAATTTAGACAACGTTATTTTTCTGTGCTAATTAAAAATAACAAAAACTAGCAAAAGGAAACTAATATACAAATTCTAAATGAATAAAGAAATCAGTGAGCTCAAATTTATATTTGATTCGTTTGATAAACGAATTAAATTGAATTAATTCATTTACTAAATGAATCAATTTTTCCAAATCCATAATCCTTAATACAAAACAAATCAAATGCTAACCCAAATCGCTACCCTTAATAAATATTCCTGATTTTGGTAGAGTCAAATTGAGATTATCTCAAACATAATATAGACTTTTCATTAATATATAAGAGATATTTTAATAAAATTTCACATTAAACAGAGATGACGGTCCCGATTAATATGTATATGGCTCCGCCACTATTTTAGCATCCCAACTAAAAAGGGTTTATATATTCGAAGTTTAAAATGTGGAAACTAATGCTCAATAAATCCATCAAAATTCAGTGTCATGACGTGTTTATTATTGATAAAAATTATCTACTTCTCATGTATGCTCGACTCCTCTTAGCGGTGGCACTGGAGAAAGATTTGCTGAGTCGAAATGTACCCAAAATCTTTAGAAAAAAAAAAACAAAAAACAAAAAACTTTTAAATATGTGTTTTTTTACCCCTTTACCCATATGAGGACTCCATTTTAAGAAATCTAGAGCAACTCAAGACTGCCTCTATCTACCTCCTCTGTCAATCACCACAGCATGAGACCGCAAAGTGCACACAGATGACATTACCATTTATCACATAAAGGAAGGATTAACAAGTGAGCCGAGCAAAATTCTTCCGGTCAGTGACCAAGTATGCAAACCAAACCATTTTCATCATCACGAGGCAAGAGAAATTATTGTTCAACTTTTGATGAGACATTTACAAGCTTTGGACGTTGTGTTTTTTTATCCAACTCCACTTTGAGACCAAGTCCAGCGAGTTCAGGTACATCAATAGAACCTTGAAGCTCCAAATCAGCTACAACCTGTTGGTTTTCTGCATTCCCTTCTAGTAAGTTCCTAACACACCAAATGCCCCACTCCCTTAAAAATGGGTTATCTTCATCGGTAACACATTGTTGTAATAAAAGTAGAATCCCATTTCTCTCTCTAATTTCATCTTGTACACGCTTCCTTCGGTATGCACAATTGCCAATAACTGCTACGATGTCCTTTCGAAATCCTATGCATGGACACGTCTTGGCTGAATGTGTGCTAGTCCTCTCTTGGTTCTCACTCAGTCTCGTGGCTTTCCGGATTATTGCTGGAGGCTCAAGGTCCTGAAGCAAAGATAAAAACAGTTCAATGAGTTCCTGGGATTGTAGTGAATCAATGACATCAGCACGACCATCGGACCTGGAACCCGCCGGATCCTCCCGTGCACAGATGTCCCGCAAAATGGAGAGTGAATATCCAAGAACATTGGTCGCAGTAGATACTGTGGGAAGACTGGGCCTGCCTCTTGAGGAAAAATCAACAAGCCCAACAGATCTCCTACATATTCTGAGAACACAGAGTGCGAAGACATTTGAAACAATGATCTCTTTAATACGCTCATTCACTATCTCTGATACAATTCTTAAAAGAAATGTTTGCTCTGATGAAAATGTATCTTCACTCAAGTTTCCAGATACACCTACTTGGCCTAATTTGGAGAACAGTTGAGGGAAATGTATTTCCTCTACGCACACTCTTGAGACAAGTAACTTGAACCAATCTTCTTTGAAACCAACTAGAGAAACAAACACGAGAAATTATGGGAATTCAGTACTCTCTCTTGCTAGGTTCAACACAAGCACCGAAAACAATTTGGACTGAAATAAAGAAGGTAACAATTTAAAGCTGGAGCTATATGGGTTTTATCTGATAAAACGGTAACGCAGCGGAAACAGTGGAAAATCAAATTTTTCGATTTCAAAAAATTTCTCGGATTAATTATTAACCAATAAAAAATTTTTGAAATAAAATTTAATAAATCAAATTTATGTGAATTTACCGAATTGCCCTTACACTTGGCATTTTGTTCATTTTAGTTTGAAATTGTTCAAATCAATTTTGGATGATTCTAAATCATTTCTAAGATGAATTTAACATGTCTCAAATGTCAAAACACCAAAAGCAACAAAAATCCCAAAAATTAGCCATAAGGCTGAGAGCCTCACAAGAGGGGAATTGTGCATTTTGCACTTCCATGGTTCAAAACACATCGAGGCAAAATCCAATCAACCCAATATTTACATGCATCATATACACATCCAAATACACATATAATAAAAAAAAACCCCAAATTTGGAAGTGGTCTTAAATCCTAATTTTTCAATTTCTTCAAATTGGACAAATTAGACCAAATTGGTTAAATCAATTACTTTAATCATGTTTCTTCCATCCAATTAAAGTCTCAACACAATGAAATAACTATAGATCAAATCTAGGTCATTTGAGAGTGGGTCAACAACTCTAGATTAGCAACAAGGTTCTAAAACCATAAAAGAAAGTTTATTACTACACTAGTAACAATCTTCCAAGTTCATACATGCTCAACAATTTCAACAAACTTCCATTCAATAAAAACACAAAGAATAAAGAAAAGAATAACATGATAACATCACAAGATGTAGCCTAGAACATAAGGAACATTTTCCTTTCTAATAGCAAGTTAAGAAAACTTACTAAAAACCAAGTTTTTCTTTGTTTTTCTTTTCTTCCTCTCAAGCTTCTTTTTCTTTCTATCAATGGAGTTTTTATTTAAGTGTATTAGGTTATCTCACCAAATGAAATTAAAACAATATATACTTGCCAACTTTTGGCCTTGGCCGAATTTGGCCTAAGCAAAATACAAGACAATTAATTTCAATTTCATTTGGTTTTCATGTAATCAACTTGTTAAAATATCAAAAACACTTTAAAGATATTTCTAACAAAGTCAACAAAGGCAACTTAGCCATCAAAATAAATATCTAAATCTTAAGATATTTATATTTTAATTAATTTAATCATTTAACAATTAATTAATTAATTAATTAATTAAATACAAATATATTAAATATATGTATTATATTTACATTAAATATTAAATACATATATACATTTATGATATTAGTCAAATATCTCAATTTGACTATTAATAATGTGTATTTAAATAATCAAGTATTAAATGTAAATACACAATAATTAAGGAAATGACTATCGGGTCCCTGAACATGTATTTTTGCGTTTAACCTTTAAACGTCTTTATAAATAATCAACATTATTTATAAATGTTGCTCTAGTGCTCTACGAGTATATTTCATTATTGAGACTCTCTAGATTCAGGCATATCCGTCACGAAATCCAATTTCGTGTCCATAATTTATCCACCCATAAATTATGACAATCACGGATAAACTCGTTGAATCATACAGGTCGAGGTCAATGCAAATGTATAATTCCTCCATCACAGGTATCCGGATATATCCCAGATATATAGATGTAAACGTCAAATCTCTATGGGGATTATCCAGTCGACTATTCTATTAGCAATCTCAAAAAAGAATGTTTAGAACTAGTTTCTAAACTGTACCACGGGCCCATGGTTGTTATCTGATTGCTAATCATATGGACTACCTATGCTCTGATACACAGAACTGACGGATCCTATCTTGATACACATAGGAAACCCTGAGGATCTATCTACACCCAACGAATAGGCGGAGGTCTGATCTAAATAGATCGGTGACGTGACTGTCATCTAAGTGTAGAAGATGTCTCATGTGCCCACAATGGCATCTCAAGTCTAAGAATCACAAGTGCTACTCAACCCGAGAAGAGATCTTATTGACGTTTGGTGTACCATCCATTAAGAATCTTCGGTGAGTCGTTCAGTGTTTATCCGCTATAAATACTTACACATCTATACTAGTCTCCAAGACTTATGGTTCATTGAGAAACCATTGGAATCATATATTCCAGTATACGACATGTACCGGTCTCAACGGGTTTACTATACTGACCAAGTAGTGTAAACCTTGATCAGGAACTGTCTGAGAATGACAACGTCATGATACTACTCAATGTCAGTTGCGACGTTTTTGCAACAGTACCATGACTAGTCATTCTAAGGTCATTACGTCTTTACCATATTAAAATATACATTATATTATAGAAACTGCATATATTATTCATAATAATAATGTTTTACAGAAGTATTCATAAAGAAATACAACCGGGAATTGGCACTCTGAGAAACCCCAACATGAGCAAGATCAAACTTACTTGAAGAAGCAGTGTGCACAATTCTGCCATACTAGGAAACCCTTTATGACAATCATAAAGAACACCCTCTCACAACAAAAGTTCCTCAAATAATCAAGGGCTTCTATCACAACACGTATAAATAACCATACACAACGGATCACAAGTCTCCTGACTTCGTATTCCTGCAAGTCTGACAAACTCATTTGGGAAGAATAGACACCAAATGGCTCGCTGATGTTTCTCTCTAGCCAACGAAACATTTGCCAAAACCTGCAATGCCATTTGAATGATCCCATGATCTTTAACAGAATCAGCTCCTGCTGACCTCAAAACTCTCAGAACAATCCCAACTCCATTTTGCTCAATAAATGAATTCTGATTGGTAATTTCTCCGGCAGAAAGGTTTCTAAGGAGCTTCAAGGATAGTAAAAGATATTGGAAACCAGTGGAGTAAGATATAGATTGAATAAGTTGGAGGAAGTTAGGAAGAACATTCTTGGAAGCAAGGACGGAGCGACCAACAGCAGTTCTTGACGATTCTATAAGAATTTCTAGAGCCTCTTTCAATGAAGACGAGTTTGAAGTGGCTAGAAATGTATGGAGGACATATTCTGGTAAAGCTATACCCAATAATGATGCATCGTCCATTATCTGACCAATCAATAAAAAGGCAATTGAAGGTAACAACTCAGCTCAAATGCTCAAACACTATAATGACAATAAATCCTGAACAAATAGCAAATGAGATAACTGGGTGTTACAATTTCTAAATAATGTCATAACTAAATGGTTCATCACTTAAGAAGCAAAAGTTCTTAAAGAAAATGAAATTAATGTCAAGTTAAGAATATTTCCAATATTTAGACAAAATTGTGTTAGGATATTATTAGAGGACATTGCTATTCATTTCATTAATATCACAATTTATGAGTTGCAAACAATATGTTGGGGGAAAAACAATAAAAGTTCAAGCCTTACAATTTCTTTGTAGTTGAAACCATCACCAATAATTCAAACTATTCTGATTACCCATTCCAATTTTACAGTCCAAAAATCATAGAACTACTTATCACAAAGCAAGATTCACAGCAGCACAAATACGATCTATGTTGTTAAAGGCAAGAGGCACTTGGGTGAGTTTTTCAAATAGCCGCCCTAAAATTATTTCTTTAAGTCATGACTCTCTATATATTAGATAAACCTCTACATGTTTGACTAACCCGTCCGCCCACCCTTTGACTGGTTAAAGGTGGTTGGGTGGCGCTTAGGCAGTGGTTGGGCAGGATGAACTACCAAAACACCTTGTCCCGCCTACCACCTTTGACAATATAGGATATGATTAACATCAACATATTTACACTCCATAAATGTAAATATCTTTCACATACGAGCAATAGACTATAGATGTAAATGCAACGCCTCATAAGGAAATGCAGCATACATCCATAGATAAACAAGTCACATTTTCTCACCCACCTTGTTATTAGAATTAAGGTTTTCCTCAATAAAGCAGTAACCAGCTATAAAACTTGATACAATGGTGAGATAAGTGAATTATAAGAAGTTTCCTCAAACGTGTTAAACAAAAATTATCCATATTAATTAGACAATTCAATAGCAGAGGCATTCACTTATAAACAGTACAAATTTTCTCTGAAGCTCTCGATTCTCTTTTCGTGTAAAATCTATAATCTTCAAAATATTTAATCAAATTGACTTCACTCAATCATCATTCATCATTCACATAAAATACAATTTAATTATCACAACTACAGCTCTTCTAACATTCATTCAAAATTTCTACATTATAGCTATTCTAAACATCAAAACTACACCAACAATATCAATAATGGTAAAACCATATCCATTGTGCAATTGTGCCTTTACCGCTCATCTATTCTATATGCAGTAATTATAAACTGCTACACTAAACTATCAGAGCCAGGAATTCATTATTTGAGAAGCTCAATGGACAATGATTGCTGAAAACATTGAATTCATTAAAACAGTTTCTAATTCTTACTTCATTTGTGTAAGAAAAATATTAATCGTTGCAATATCACCATAATTCTTTAAATCTCCATGAATTCAACATTTTGCTAAAAATTCCAGATAAACTGAAAATTTAAGAAACCCTCTTATCAGGAACAAAACAAAAATATCAATCCAATTTTATCCAGCTAAATCATGAAATAAAATATTCTAATAATACCTAAACTTGTCTAATGACAACAATTTCGCATGTATAATAAACTAACCAAAAAGTTAGCATAATTCATTGACCAGAAAACTTGACAAAATTGAAATAAAAGAAGCAAACAGAAACTCACGGTCACAGCGAGGATGTGACAGACACAGGATGGCGGTGACAGAGGCAGGTCAACGTCAACGCAATAATCAATTTCAGATAGACGGCAGCCTGTTTGTGCGTGAGAGATGAGAGAATTTGGGGTTTCTATGACGGCCACGGGAGCGCAGCGATTGATCGGAAGCAGGCGTTAGTGGCTTAGGTTAATAACCGCAGCGAAACGATCACTTACTATAAAAATTAAAAAGATATTAATAATTATGAATTATAAGTTAATAACGGAAGCGACCACTTGATGTAAAATAATGTTGACGGCTGATTTTGCTCTCAGGGCAATATGAGAATATTACTCCCGAGATAATCCTCCCTCAATAGTGAATTTGTTCGGTTAAGGGGAAACCAAAAGCAAATTTAGCAAAAGACAGATAAATACACCAATCAACAATGAGATTTAACGTGGTTCGGCGGATCAGATCTCACCTACGTCCACGGGCACAAAACGGATGATACTTTTATTGCTGAGATATGTTTCTCAGATCTCTATTTTGTTTACAAGTCTCACAATAATGATTCTGATGCCCTTTGCACATATTCTACCCTTCTATTTATAATAATACATAAATCAGATTCTTTTTTTTACAAGGGTTCCCAGTTGAGTCAATCTCCTTCTTCCACAAGGTTTCCTAACTTCAAACTATCTTTAATCCTTTTGTCCTATTAAGATACTGATTTCACCAGTTCTCCCCGTGAAAGTAGGATAACTTGTTACCTTATCCGAGAAAATATGATGCTCTACCTTCATGAATACGCCTCGCTAGGTCCTCATGAGGTCGGTCATGATAGTCTTTTGAACTGAGAATGCTGCCACCGATCTGATAATGCTCGGTAATCCGAACCAAAGAGGTCGGTCACCTACCATTAAGTGCTCGGCCCCTCACTCATGTGGTCGGGTCGGCTTTTCAATGATTTTGACCAAGGAGGGAATTTTACCCTCCTACCCCTGGCGTATTCCTAAACTAACATGGGATCTGAAAATATCATCAACATCTGTCCTCTAGTTCTCGGTTTCAACGAGTTTATACGAGTTGGTGCCGGGAACTACAAAAGGATGGTGTGGCGGACAAACTTATAGTCGGTCTTCTGAGGTAGAATTTCTTCGGCTCATACTTTCATCTTGATCGGTCTGACTTCAGGTGCTCGGCCTGACTTTCTTCCTACCGGGGTGAAATTTCCTTATTGCCCTTCTGTGACTTTGCCTCTCGAGACGCGCAACCGTCACATCCTTTTAAATGCCCATCAGATTACTTCTAGGGTTCAACGGGAGCTTGCAACTTGTTAGCCATCCGTCGATCTCCCGCCAAAAGAAAAATGATATGTCCGTTCATGGTCAGTAAAAAAAAGGCATCCAATCTCAGCCATCTATCTGATTCTGAAAAATCATTTTAAAGATGACACGCGGCGTACATCTGACGCCCTCGTTTGATCAAACGGCCAGAAATGCACCGATCAAATTATATAAAAAGCGGAGAGAACACTGTTGCTTTCTTTTACGAATACTTCGACTTCCTTAACTGTGAGAACTCATTTCTTCTCGACTGTGACCAGTGAACTCGAAGGGTAACCAAATTACACCGAGCAAACTTTCATCCTTCCGAAAGAAACAAGTAAGTTTTCTGAATGTCCTCCTTGCTTTGCTTTTTCACAAGTTGCAAATCTTTGATGTTGCTAGGGAGAGATTTATGATTTGATGGATTGTTAGGGCGTTTAGAACCCACAGGCTCTGTGGATGCTGGATTTCGGCCGAGGTCCACAATCAGAATTTGGAAATAGGGGCACTAACAATCCTGCAAAACAAAGAAGAATGAATGGGAGTAGACTGCCTACCGGTGTGGTAGGTACCGGGGACACTCCGACGCCCAAGTCAGTAGTATGAAATGATCAGTAAATATGTAAAATGTGAAAGCAAGGTTTATGTTACCTTAAATTCTTTTGGTAGCCGTGAAGGCGGTTAAGTGTTTAAGGAGATGGAGTACTCTAAGAGATTAGTGTCAGAGAGAGGAGACTTGTAAAAGAAGTTGAACTCTGCCCTGTCTCTCGAATTTCGTTCCAATTTATAGATAAAGATTATCATCATTGGCAGTTGGCGTAAGTCCCACCACGTGCTTTGTGTATTTGATAAAAAGTCTGGGCAGGTGGGAATAAGTTTTGTGTCGGGCAAAGTAGAAGAAGAGTAGTTGATATAATTAGAGGTTTTTGTATTTAAGCCTATGACTTCATTGTAATACAATAATACATAAATCTTTTTGGGCCTGGCCTTTACCTTCGGGCTTTGCATACCATTTTGGGCTCTGCACACTATTTTGGGCTTTTAAGGTAAAAGACGGTTTTATCCTTGGCCCATTTTTGGTTCGTACAGTTTGTCCCTTACTCTCTAAGTCAAAAAAGTTTTGTCTTAGAGAGTATATACGTTTGTGTCGAATGATACTAATCACAAAAAGCACGTGATAAGAATGTATCACCTTCTGTCGAATGTTCTATAAGAGTAATGTGCGAAATTGTGAGTTTTTGGAATATGTCACGTGTGTTATCTGGGCAGATGAAGTCTTATCCTTCTGTTTTGACTTGACTTATGGGAATCGGTTCCTGGTCGTCTGATCATTATGAAGATCCATGGACACAATTGACTCGACATAAGTAATGAGGAACATTCTCTTGTCAACTGAACTGAAATGTAGGTTTAGGATTCCTTGGCTCGACAAGAGTCATGGGAAAGTCCCTTAGTCGACCGAACCAAATGTAGGTTCAGGATTCCCCTAACTGGAACGACAAGAGTTATGGTGTCCCTTGGTCGACTGAACCAATGTAGGTTCAGGAGTTCCACTTGACTCGACAAGAGTAATGGGTAATGTCCCTTTGTCGACTGAACAAAATGTAGGTTCAGGAGTTCCACTTGACTCCACAAGAGTCATGGGGAATGTCCCTTGGTCGACTGAACCAAATGTAGGTTCAGGAGTTCAATTGACTCGACAAGAGTCATGGGGAATGTCCATTTGTCGACTGAACCAATGTAGGTTCAGGAGTTCCACTTGACTCGACAAGAGTCATGGGGAATGTCCCTTTGTCGACTGAACCAAATGTAGGTTCAGGAGTTCAACTTGACTCGACAAGAGTCATGGGGAATGTCCCTGAGTCGACTGAACCAAATGTAGGTTCAGGATTTCAACTTGACTCGACAAGAGTCATGGGAATGTCCCTTAGTCGACTGAACCGAATATAGGTTCAGGAGTTCAACTTGACTCGACAAGAGTTTGGGGAATGTCCCTTGTCGACTGAACAAATGTAGATTCAGGAGTTCAACTTGACTCGACAAGTCATGGGGAATGTCTCTTAGTCGACTGAACCGAATGTAGGTTCAGGAGTTCAACTTGACTCGACAAGAGTCATGGGGAATGTCCCTTAGTCGACTGAACCAAATGTAGGTTCAGGAGTTCAACTTGACTCGACAAGAGTCATGGGGAATGTCCCTTTGTCGACTGAACCAAATGTAGGTTCAGGAGTTCCACTTGACTCGACAAGAGTCATGGGGAATGTCCCTTCGAGACTGAACAAGTAGGTTCAGGAGTTAACTTGACTCGACAAGAGTCATGGGAATGTCCCTTAGTCGACTGAACCAAATGTAGGTTCAGGAGTTCAACTTGACTCGACAAGAGTCATGGGGAATGTCCCTTAGTCGACTGAACCAATGTAGGTTCAGGAGTTCAACTTGACTCGACAATCTTGACTCGACAAGAGTCATGGGGAATGTCCCTTAGTCGACTGAACCAAATGTAGGTTCAGGAGTTCAACTTGACTCGACAAGAGTCATGGGGAATGTCCCTTAGTCGACTGAACCAAATGTAGGTTCAGGAGTTCAACTTGACTCGACAAGAGTCATGGGGAATGTCCCTTAGTCGACTGAACCAAATGTAGGTTCAGGAGTTCAACTTGACTCGACAAGAGTCATGGGGAATGTCCCTTAGTCGACTGAACCAAATGTAGGTTCAGGAGTTCAATTGACTCGACAAGAGTCATGGGGAATGTCCCTTAGTCGACTGAACCAAATGTAGGTTCAGGAGTTCAACTTGACTCGACAAGAGTCATGGGGAATGTCCCTTAGTCGACTGAACCAAATGTAGGTTCAGGAGTTCAACTTGACTCGACAAGAGTCATGGGGAATGTCCCTTAGTCGACTGAACCAAATGTAGGTTCAGGAGTTCAACTTGACTCGACAAGAGTCATGGGGAATGTCCCTTAGTCGACTGAACCAAATGTAGGTTCAGGAGTTCAACTTGACTCGACAAGAGTCATGGGGAATGTCCCTTAGTCGACTGAACCAAATGTAGGTTCAGGAGTTCAACTTGACTCGACAAGAGTCATGGGGAATGTCCCTTAGTCGACTGAACCAAATGTAGGTTCAGGAGTTCAACTTGACTCCTCAAGAGTCATGGGGAATGTCCCTTAGTCGACTGAACCAAATGTAGGTTCAGGAGTTCAACTTGACTCTCAAGAGTCATGGGGAATGTCCCTTGTCGACTGAACCAAATGTAGGTTCAGGAGTTCCACTTGAAATGCGTCAAATACACATCTATTCAATTTTTTATCATGTGTCGAGTGATTAGAAGGCATGCACGGGGTTTGCCCAAATAAATTTTTCTTGAATGAAAGCGACCTTCAAATCTAATGATGTCGTGTCAAATGGTGAAGGCAGTTGTGAAGAGAATTTAGTTGCTGAGAGCAAGTGGTGTCAAGTTGTGATAATCCAGAATTCACATTCTTTTCGACGAAATATTTTATATTTCCTAGATCTTCCACGTGTCGTTTAACGAAGTAAAACCTAACGCGAATAACGAGGAGTCTTTTGGCGGGAAATGAACCGCCAAAAGAAGTAGTATAAGAGTGGCTTGATGGGTTCATTTGTTTCATTCACAAGATCAACGATTTGGGAGAGAAACTTCAAGGCTCCAAGGTATTCTTCAAAACTCTCTTCGCGTTCTTCTTTTCCTTTGAATATTCATAGAGTAGCTTCAAACTGTTCTTAGCTAAATTAGGTTGTTTGATCTTTTGAATCATACGTTATTTGGTGGATTTGTGTTTGGAGAGGGGAGTAGGATTTGATCTTTAAGAAACCCAAATCTTAGAAATTATTTGTTTGTAGACTCGTCGAGTAGAATATGTCGAGTGGAGAATCTTTAGAAAGTTTAGGCGAACAGATTGATAAATTCGTAGGAGTATCATCGAGTGAATCAACAGAAGAAAAATCATTAAGGGACTGGTCGCGTCAAGAATTATCCGAGGAGGGACCCGTTACCATTTTGTCGCATGAAATTCCCGTGCATGCGATTCCTATTAGATCATTGGCAGCAGTTGAGGAGTTTAGTGGAGCGGTGAGCACAAGTGAGCCGACCAACTTGCTAACCAAGAACCCAGCTAGTCGGATGACGGCTAGTTTGCTGATGGAAATTAGGAGTAAGTACAGATTTCCTAGATCAATGGAGTTGAGGGTGCCCTTGCCGACTGAAAGAATCGACTATAAAATTCCCGGGTGGATTGGATTTTATGTAGTACCGTTTTCTAATGGACTTAGATTCCCCATACCGAGGTTAGCTTGGGAAGTTTTGGATCATTATGGGATCGCTCCTTCACAACTAATGCCGAATGCTTGGAGGATTTTTGTCGATTGAATGTTTAGCATTCGAACAAGGTTATTTTTTGAGGTGAAGGACGTTGTATACTCATACTACCTCAAGGAGCACTTAACTGAAAAAGGGAGATATACTTTGTATCTTCGTCGTAAGAGGGAACAAATAGTTATGGGGCTTCCAACGAACGATAGGGGTAATTGGCAGTCGGATTATTTCTTTGTGAGGAATGAGGGTATCTTTGGGTCGACTGGAATGGGTCGTGTTTCAGAATATTGGAGTGTATTTAGTGAGTATCAGTTCCTTCAATTTATTGATAATTATCAATGTTGTTGTCGTTTGATGCTAATGTGTGGATGTTTGTTATGCAGGTCCATTTCGAAACAGTTTGTTCGACAAAACACCTCAAATTTTGTCCAATACTAAAGCTCTTCTTGACCTTCCCGTCGAACAAAGAGATTGGAGAATAGTCTTGGTAGAGCAGAGATTAAGGGCAACATTAGTGTGGAAAGAAATCTTCGAATCAGAAGGTACATCTACCCCTTTGGCACTTTCTAAACACGTATTGGAAGTCATCTACTGTACTCGGTCGATTCGAGCTTTATACGGAAGGTGTTGTTTATAAAGACTTTAACTCCAAAAGAAATTTTATGCGCAGAGGATATGATGTCGAGGCAATAAAGGTAGCATCAATTGATGAATTAAAAGCCGAAAGAAGGCTAGGAAGCTTAAGATAAAGGAGCCAGAAGTGGAGGTTCCAGAACCACAACAAGTTATGTCGACTGGAACTCCAAAGACTAAGGGAAGTCGACTGAAATCATTGTCAAAGGGGGAAAAGGAAAGCGGATGAAATTGAAGACATTGACAATATAATTGTCAGGATTCCATCAGGGTCGACTGCAATTTCTGACCCATCAAGCCTTGACCCTTTTATCAAGAAGCTTCTACTGGAAGAGGATGAACAAAGGCTATCCAAAATTGGCCCCGTCGAGTCAATGAAGAAGGCTGCGGCTTTAAATTACCAAGTAAGATAAAAAAAATTTCATTATAATTTGTAGAATGGATTCTAATCAAGTGCTTTTTGCAGGCAATGGAGTGTAGCTTGCACATGCAACGGTACGTCGAATCGAATCTCAGGAAGCAGAGAGAAATGGAAAAATCATTCGCAGCAATGAAAAAGGAAATGGTCCAAATGAAGTCGCTTGGAAAAAGGAATGCTGAATTGGAAAAGGAGTTGAAGGAGGTGAAGGCTACTCTTCAGTTGGAAAAGGAAACTTCTGAGGTTACAATAGAGGTTTATAAGGATGCATTTGAAAATGTAAAGAAGGAGAATGATGAATTACTTGAGAATCTTGAAGGGATTGCTCTTGAATCAATGATGAAAGAACGAAGTAATCTGATGAAGGATTTCCTTGAAGGGAATACAGCAGCTTGGGAACCAGAGAAATGGATTCAAGAGTATGACCGATTACTGGCAGGAATTTCTTCTTCCAACGAGGGTGCTGAGGAAGAGAAAGGTGAAGAGGTCGACTCTAAAGTGGCTGAGAAAGAAATAATTGACGGCAAGGAAGCGGCTGAAGTTCAAGAGATGGACAAGAAGAATGAAGAACTTAGTCGAATGGAAATTGAGCCGACTAGTCAAGTTCAAGACATTCCTGCACCTGAAGTTGTTGCTGAACGTATTCCGGAAGAAGCTGCTCCGGAAACTTGAATTTCATTGTAATTTTAATTTTAAGTTATCGCTTGTAGAACAATTTAATGACTAAATGATATTTTGGGATAATATTTCAAATGAGATTTGTTATTAAGTCGAATCGCAATACATAAAGTAGAAAATCACTTTGAACCCTCAAATATAAATAAATGCACGCATAAATTACCGGTAAAATTGCTTAAGGTGAATTGCATTCCAACTATTGTGAATTTGTCTCCCCTCAGTTGTTCGTAATTTGTAGGCTCCATGTCCAACAACTCTTGTGATGATGTATGGCCCTTCCCAATTTGGCCCCAACTTTCCATCTCCAACTTCTTTTGTATTTTGAAAAACTCTTCGTAGTACCCAATCCCCTTCCTTGAATTTCCTGCTTCTGACTTTTTTGTTGAAATATCCTATTCATTCTTGTCCAGATGCCGTCGCTAGTCGAGATGGTTTTCTTCAGTTGGTATCACAGCTTCTGTCCCAAATGCAAGAGAGAACGGAGTTTCTCCTGTGGAGGAACGGATAGTCGTCCTATAGGACCATAAGACTCCTGGTAGTTCATCCGCCCAGGCTCCTTTTGTTTTTCTAATCTTTTCTTTAGAGTATTTAAAATTGTCTTGTTGGAAGACTCGGCTTGACCATTTGCTTGTGGGAATCGAGGGGTTGAAAAACTTAATTTGATCCTCCAATTTTTGCAGAAGTCTTGGAAGTGATTGCTGATAAATTGTGAACCATTATCAGTCACAATCTCTTTGGGAACGCCGTATCGACATATGATGTTCTTCCAAACAAATGATTGAACTTCTCTATCTCGTATCTTGGCGAAAGAGTCTGCCTCAATCCACTTTGAAAAATAATCCGTTAACGCCAGCATGTAGACTCGTTGTCCAGGGGCGGTTGGTAGCTTCCCACAATATCCATTCCCCATTTCATGAATGGCCACGGGGAGAGAGTGGGATTTAATTTCTCAGGAGGGAGATGTGAAATCGGAGCGAACCTTTGACATTTCTCGCATTTCTTCGTATAATTAGCTGAATCAATTCTCATAGTTGGCCAGTAATACCCAGTCGAATGGGCGCGTAGAGCGAGGCTACGTCCTCCAGAATGATTTCCACATTCTCCTTCATGCAATTCTGACAATACGTGCTGTGCTTGGTCGTGAGTAAGACATTTTAAATATGGTCCAGAGAATGACCTTTTCAACAACTGTCCGTTGAAGATGGTAAATCTTGCTGCCTGTCTCTGAATCTTTCTCGCTTCGGTTTTGTCTTCCGGAAGTAGTCCTTCTTGCAAATATTTCATGAGTGGCGTCATCCATGAGTCGCTTGATGTGATGGTGGTGATCTCCTTGCTTTCTTTCCAAATTGCTGGCCAATTCAAATACACTACCGGAATGGATTGTGGTTTATCCCCATGCATCGTCGACCCAAGGGTAGCCAATGCGTCTGCTTGAGTATTCTCGCTTCTCGGAACTTGGGTTATTGTAAATTCTTCAAACGTCGACTGGATTTCTTTCACTTTCATTAAGTAAGATGACATTTGAGGATCTCGTGCTTGATATGAACCTTGGAGTTGGTTGACTATCAGTTGAGAATCTGATACCACTTCTTTCTGCTTGCTCCAAGTTCTTTAGCCAAACTGATTCCTGCTATCAACGCCTCATATTCCGCCTCATTGTTTGTAACCCTGAATCCACATTTGATTGCTTGACGTAGTATATCTCCATCAGGAGTAGTGATCACCACCCCAAGACCGCATCCTTTCTTATTGCTGGAACCGTCGACTGCAAGTTTCCAAAGTGATGTGGTCTGGATTGAACTGACTTCTTCATCTATTGAAACCCTCTGATTGAGACTGAAGTCAGCAACAAAATCAGCCAACGCTTGAGATTTGATTGCTGTCCTGGGCTGGTAAGTGATGTCGTGTTCTCCCAATTCGACCGCCCATTTCGTTAATCTTCCAGACAACTCCGGCTTATGAAGAATGCTCCTTAGGGGATACTCTGAATAAACTGTGATCGGGTGTCCCTGAAAGTATGGTCGTAGCTTCTTGCTGACATTACCAAGGCCAATACTAGTTTTTCCAAATGTGAGTAACGTGATTCCGCATCAAGCAATGCCTTGCTTACGTAGTAGACTGGAAGTTGGGTGTTGTTGTCTTCTCTGATCAAAACAGCGCTCACAGCTTGATCTGAGACTCCTAAGTATAGGAAAAGCCTTTCATTGTCGAGTGGTTTTGACAACAATGGTGGCGACGTTAAGTATCGCTTGAGTTCTTTGAGAGCTTCTTCACAGGCTGGAGTCCACTCAAAGTTTTTTGCTTTTTTATGGCTGAGAAGAACATAAAACTCTTATCTGTGGACTTGGAGATGAATCTGTTTAAAGCTGCAATTCTTCCTGCTAGCCGCATAACATCTTTTGGGGGTAGGAGAGGGAATTTCAAGAATGGATTTGATTTGATCAGGATTTGCTTCAATGCCTCGTCGCGTGACAACATATCCCAAGAACTTCCCAGAGGCTACTCCAAATGCACATTTTGTTGGATTCAACTTCATCCCATACTTATTCATTATGTTGAATGCTTCTCCCAAGTGCTGTAGATGCTGATCAGATCTTGAAGATTTCACCAGCATGTCGTCTACATAACCTCCATTGTTTTCCCAATCTGTTGAGAGAACATCTTGTTGACCATTCTTTGATAAGTAGCTCCCGCATTTTTGAGGCCGAAGGGCATCACTTTGTAACAAAAAATGCCTTTATTGGTCACAAAGGCTGTCTTCTCTTGGTCGTCTGAATGCATAAGGATTTGGTTGTACCCAGAATATGCATCCATGAAACTCAACAATTCATGCCCGGCTGTAGCATCAACCATTTGATCGATATGTGGCAGTGGGAAAGAATCCTTCGGGCATGCCTTGTTCAGGTCTGTGAAGTCAATACAAACTCTCCATTTTCCATTTTTCTTTCGTACTACCACCACATTGGCTAACCAGTCTGGGAACTGTACTTCTTTGATGGCACCATTTTGTAACAATTTCTGGACTTCTTCATCAATGATCTGATTTCTTTCTGGGGCGAACTTTCTTCTTTTTTGCCGGACAGGAGGGTAGTCTGGATCTATGTGGAGTTGATGGGTGATCAACCCAGGGTCAATCCCTGTCATGTCTTCATGCGACCATGCGAATCGGTCGTGTTGTTTTTTCAAAAAATCACTCAAGTCTGCTCGAAGCTTGGGATCCAGATTTGCTCCTATTTGAGTTTTGTGATCTGCATGTTCTGGATGAATTTGGACCTCGTCCAGTTCTTCAATACTTGGGAGTGTAGGCTCCAAAGGATGAGGCCCGCTCTGTAATTGCTATGCTGAATGGATCTTAGCTTTCATTGTCGTCTGGTAGCATCATCAGGCAATCCTATCACCCCTTATTTCCTGAACCCCCCACTTCGTTGGAAACTTTAGAGTTTGATGATAAGTGGATGACACAGCCCTCATTTCATGAATCCATGGCCTACCGATGATAAGATTGTAGGCAGAAGGACAATCCAAGACTAGAAAAGTAGTCATTTGGTTAATTCCTCCTGCGTAGACTGGAAGACATATTTCTCCCAAAGTAAATTTCTGCTCACCACTGAATCCGATTAACACCGTTGTTCGTTTGTTAACTTTCCCCAGTTCAGCTCCCATATCCGCTAAGGCATTGCAAAGATGATGTTTGCTGAAGATCCCGTATCTACCAGAATCCGTTTGACCATAAAATTCGCCACCTGTAGGGAGATCACTAAAGCATCATGATGAGGGTTCATACTTCCGGAATTGCTGTCGTCTGGAAACTCCATCATCAGATTTGTAAACTTTTTCTCCATAGAGACTGTGGAATGATGAATGTTTGACATGATAGCCCTGGCATGTCGTTTGGCCGCTGAATACGAAACTCCACTGATCTCCGATCCTCCTGAAATGAAATTCACTGTGTTGTCGATTGGTGGAGGTGGAATTGGTGCTTCTTTCATGTCCATCCCTCTCACTTCTCTGAGCGAATGTAGCTTTCCCTTTCTCTGTAAGTAAATCTCTTAGAAATCCCTTGTTCAGCAGCTCGAGGACTTCTAATCTTAATGCCACACATTCAGCCGTCGTATGGCCGTAGTCTCGATGGAATTCACACCATTTACTTGTGTCTTTCTTTTTGAAGCTTTCTCTGCTGCGTGGAGGCCATCTTACTTCATTTCCCATTTTTTTAATACCAAAACTAATTCTCCTGGAGAAATAGAAAAATTGTAATCTGGGAGTCTTGGCTTTTCTGCTTGAACTCTTTCCTGTGTTTTGTATGGCAGGGGTCTTCGATCAAAGTCCCTTCGGAGGGGCTGATGTTCTTTCCTTGGGTGACTCTTTTCTCTGAATGATGCCTAGGTGTCATTCTTGCGAATTCTTTATGTCGTTTGGAAGTATGAGGCGTTCTCTCATTTTGCACATTGGAGGAATTATCTTTCCTTTTATTCCTCTTGTCTTCTTCCCATCTGATTTCGACTTGAGCTCGTGCCATGGCCTGGTCCATTGTGTAGCATCGAAATTTAGTTAACTTTTTGTAGAGTCCGCTATCACAAAGTAACCCGTTTCTGAAAGCTTCCACAGCTGTCGGCTGATGTAAATCTGGAATCGTTATCCTCTCCTTGTTGAAACGGGCCACGTAGCTTCGCAAGGATTCACCCCTCCGTTGCTGGATGGTACTAAGGTCGTCAGTAGTTTTTTCAAGTTTGCAAGAGCTGGCGAAATGCTCCACAAACTTGTCTGCCAACTGTTGATAGGACTTGATGGATCTGTATGGTAGATTTTGAACCACGTAAGGGCAGGGCCTCCCAAAGTTTCTCCAAATCCTCTGCACATATCTGCTTCCTATTGAAGAGAAGCTAAGCCAGTTGACATCATTTTGTACTTGTAATGGATGACATGGTCGTCTGGGTCTGTGGATCCATCATATAGTTTCAGGTCGGGTGGACTGAACTTCCGCGGTAACTCAATGGATGTAATGTTTTCTATGAAGGGGGTGTCAGAAATGGTTCCAGCTCTGCTCTTCTTTATTGGTAGTTTCACTCCTGGTAGGCTGGACATGATTGCTTCTTTAAATTTTTTCATTTCCCTTCTCATAGCGATGGCAACTTGTTGAGCTTGGTTGATGGGAGAATTTGGTAGGTCCCTCTGGTCCTCATCATTTGATGGAATGTTATCTGTTGTTTCGTTAAATGCTCCCAAGAGATTGACTGGTGTGATACGGTTATTGGGCTGATATGAGATATCATGATGCTGAGATGAGGATGAAATTAACTCCAACTGTTTCTGAAGGTTCATGTTGGAATTACGAATGGTTAAATTTTCCTCTTCCAAAGCTTTTAATCTCTCCTGTAGAGTGGCCAGTTGTAATGCCATTGGATCGGTTGTCTGTTCATTGCTTGAAGCCATAAATTACTAAGCTGTGACTGTTGGTAGAATACAAAATCTTTGTTTGCAAATTATTGCTAGGGCCCCACGGTGGGCGCCAAATTGTGGATGCTGGATTTCGGGCGAGGTCCACAATCAGAATTTGGAAATAGGGGCACTAACAATCCTGCAAAACAAAGAAGAATGAATGGGAGTAGACTGCCTACCGGTGTGGTAGGTACCGGGGACACTCCGACGCCCAAGTCAGTAGTATGAAATGATCAGTAAATATGTAAAATGTGAAAGCAAGGTTTAATGTTACCTTAAATTCTTTTGGTAGCCGTGAAGGCGGTGATAAGTGTTTAAGGAGATGGAGTACTCTAAGAGAGTTAGTGTCAGAGAGAGGAGACTTGTAAGAAAGAAGTTGAACTCTGCCCTGTCTCTCGAATTTCGTTCCAATTTATAGATAAAGATTATCATCATTGGCAGTTGGCGTAAGTCCCACCACGTGCTTTGTGTATTTGATAAAAAGTCTGGGCAGGTGGGAATAAGTTTTGTGTCGGGCAAAGTAGAAGAAGAGTAGTTGATATAATTAGAGGTTTTTGTATTTAAGCCTATGACTTAATTGTAATACAATAATACATAAATCTTTTGGGCCTGGCCTTTACCTTCGGGCTTTGCATACCATTTTGGGCTCTGCACACTATTTTGGCTTTTAAGGTAAAAGACGGTTTTATCCTTGGCCCATTTTTGGTTCGTACAGGCTCTACCTTTAGAAATTAGTTGTAGACTGACCTCCCACATTTTCCTCTTATTTCTCGGATGTCAGGGATGTTTGACACCGGGTCTTCCTCTGCCCCTGCTAGGCTTCCGACCCCTCCTGTTGAATAGCTTTCTTCGAGCTCGGGGGTACCAAGCATAGAGGACATCGACACTACCCCCACCCCATCTGAAATTGAACAAGATACTTATCATCAGAGGATCCATCGGAAGGACCCAGAGCTTGGTGATTTTAACTCCTCGGGTCTGGATATGGACCGTCCTTCCAAAATAACTGAAGACGACCTCATACTACTCCGGCAACGATATGGCATCCCGATAGATATCGCCCTTGAAGTCCCCGGGCCAATGGATCGTGCTAGCCAACCTGACGAGGGTTCAGTGGCTCTTCTTCCAGATTTCTTTGGGTGTGGTCTTCGGCTACCACTTCAACGCTACTTTGTCTGGATGCTGGCCGAGATGGAGATCGCCCCTTGCCAATTGAGCCTGAATAGTTGTAGAATTCTGGCCGTGCTACATGTGATTTGGAGTCGGGCGGGGCTCGACGAACCCTGTCTGGAAGAAGTGAAAAGGTTGTATAGACTGAAGGCTAACCCGAGATCGCACCATGGTTGGTATTACCTCTCTGCTTATGCCGACTCCTCAAATATTGTTGGCAAACTCCCAGAGTCTAATAAAAACTTTAAGGATTTATGGTTTTGGGCCACCGGAGATTGGGGGCGGGTTCTGAGATCTCATGAAGAATAGGTTTCTGTCCCGGATATCTTTAGAGCGGGAGGTTAGGAATCTAACCCTTAGTACTCATGTTTTTGACTTTACGATAGATTTCTAATTACTTTGACTCTTCCCAGCTTGTTGGAGGGATGCTCCTAAGGTTTCCCACCAGGTCCGGGCGCGGGTGCGCTGGGCTCGGCTATATGCCACTCATTGGAAGCAATTGGTCAACGATGAGGCCTTTATTGAGTCGGGTCTG
This sequence comes from Zanthoxylum bungeanum, assembly GCA_019454045.1. NCBI lineage: Eukaryota > Viridiplantae > Streptophyta > Magnoliopsida > Sapindales > Rutaceae > Zanthoxylum > Zanthoxylum bungeanum. The sequence goes on along the minus strand of SKCR01027100.1, from coordinate 11,703 downwards.
ATTCGCACTGCCCCTCCGAAGGTCCCGGGGCAGATAGGTGGGCCTTACTAACCTTTTAAACCGTTTTCTTGTTTGCTCGGCATGATTTGGAATTTTCAGTGCTCTGATTCTGGACTGACCATTCTTCTTCGTTTTCTTCCTTCTTTCTCTTCTCCCTTTTTTTTTTTGTTGTAGGTATGTCAAGAAGGCCAAAATACCTTGATCAACTGGCTGGTGCGACAAAGAAAACTGGCCAGGTTGGGGCCGGATCCTCTCGGAGACGACCATCAACTTCTGAGGCCAGAGGAGTGACTGAAGAAGCGGCCCCGTTGGCTATCCAAAGTTTATCTTCACCTTCCAGGGTATCGCCAACAGTTTCCGCCCGAACTTCCAGCCCGTCAAAACCTACAAGAAAAAGGAAGCGTCAATTCGGGGCGGAAGAGTCCGAGCTGGTCCGGGAGGCGGATGAGGAACGGGTCCTGAGCAAGAAGCAGCCCGTCCGGAAAGAGAAAAAAGTGCAAAAGGGTTCCTCTCAAAACAGAAAGGCGCCGTGATTCTTGGAGTGGACGACCTCGGTCAGGATATTTGGGAGGCCACTTCTCATATGGTGCCGGCCATGAATGAACTGGCCGAGACGGTTCCTCCGGCTAAAATTCCGAGATATGAAGATCTCTCTCCTTGATGTGTTCTCATATGGCAAAGGTAGTTTATTTTTCTTCTCTTATTTCCGCTTTGAGTTCATAACTTAGTTTGTTTTCTAACTCTCTGTTTCTTTTTGTAGACGACCTACCTTACAGCCAAGAATAAGGATCTTCTCATGAGCCTTCTGTCCGAGGGTGGCCAGGCCCAGAGGCTTCAGAACCGACTTTCTGAAACGAAAGCCGAGCTGGCTCGTAAGGAATAGAACATAAAAAATCTAGAGCTGGCTGCTGTTGAGGCTCATACAACAAACAAAGCTCTTCGGGCCGCTGCCTCTTTGGAGAGAAAAAATGTTGAGGCCGCCAAAAAGGACTTGGAGGCTGCCCAGGCTGATAACAGGATCCTACAGGTGGAAGTGCGTAGTGTTGAATCCAAGCTGAGGGCCAAAGACGAGGAATTGGAACGGGCTCGTGCCGAGCTTAGGAGGTGAGAACTTGAGTTGGAGGTCGAGAGGGAATCCATCCGTCTTGAAGGGGTCGGTGATTGTGCTGAAATTATTCCATGGTACTGTCCAACCTTGATATGGGGCCTATCCATGTGGCCATCCGCTTCTGCAAAGGGGAATCTCAGAAGAGGAGTTTAAGGAATGGCTCCCCCTTCTTTCCGAGGAAGTGATGGATCCTGATCTTATTTCGATAGCCCCGGCTCCTAAAGAGGATTGATCTGAGGCTCCTACTCCTGAAGAGGTCCGGCCTGAGGTTTTTGTTCCTGCTTCTGGAGCCGCAACTGTCGGGGCTTCCCAAGTTGTCGATGTAAGAGATACTATCTCACATTCCGAGACCGAGCCGAGCCATCCGTCATCTAAGTCTGCCGAGGAAGAACCGCCTGCTTCTGCGCGGGCTGACTGACAAGGGGTAACCCGAACGGGCCCTGTGTAAACTTTACTTTTCTTGTAATAACATTTCACACTTTATTTAAATTTATTTTTGTGTTTCTGCTTTTTTCTCCTGTTTTTTCGTAATTTGCTTTGCACGACTCTTTTCAAACGAACACTTGGACCCGTCCGTGAGGGGATAACACGAACTGGAAATGAAATCATTCAGTGGACGAGAATCGATTCCGAGCTAGTTGAAATACTTTGCTTTGGGGGAATGTTACGTCCCCTGTTTGATCAGACAGACCCGGTGGAACGTAACCCGACCTCGAGCTGAGAGAGAAACTTGGCTCTGGGGGGAATGTTGCATCCCCAGACCAAAAAGATGGACTCGGTGGGACATAACCCGACCCCGAGCTGAGAGAAACACTTGGCTCTGGGGGAATGTTGCGTCCCTAGACCAAAATGATGGACTAGGTGGGACATAACCTGACCTCGAGCTGAGAGAGAAACTTGGCTCTGGGAGAATGTTTGTCCCCAGACCAAAAGGATGGACTCGGTGGGATATAACCCGACCCCGAGCTGAGAGAAACACTTGGCTCTGGGGGAATGTTGCATCCCCAGACCAAAAGGATGGACTCGGTGGGACATAACCCGATCCCGAGCTGAGAGAAAAAAAGTGGCCTTGGTGGAACGAAATCTAGTCCCGAGCCGAAAAGAAACATCGGTCTCGGCGGTACAAGAGCAGACCCGAGCCAGAAAGAAGCATATGTCCTCGGCGGAACGAATCTAGCCCCGAGCCGATTAACCGAGTGGCCTCGGCGGAACGAATCCAGCCCGAGTCGATTAACCGAGTGGCCTCGGCGGAACGAATCCAGCCCCGAGCCGATTAATCCTTGGGACTTTTATTTAGAAGGGAAGTGAATCAACCTTTTGAAGCCCTACTGAATCTGGCACGGGCGTCCCCTTACCAGACCAGCAAAAAACAAAAACAAAACTCTGGAAAATAAAATTAAAAGGCGGAGGCGACTTAGCGCTTGTCCCAAAATAAAACGTTTTACAGGTATAAACAACAACACGGATGCCTCAAAACAGCGGCCAGTCCGAGGTCTCCAAAACACAATTCTGAATCTTTCAGTTCAGAGTCCCGGCGAACCAGAATTTGGATCAAAGAACGTTTAGAATGGTAAGGGCACATCCTCTATACTTCAGGTCTCCATAGAGCCTGTGTATCGTTCGAAGGCTCCTCCTTACAACGCTGGAGCAAGCATATGCTACAGGGGCACAATCCATCCCCGGGCTATACTTCTCTTAGATCCGAGTGATCAGGTAGGTGGGGATCTGAGAGTGTCCGAGACACCAAAGGCATATTTCTCCTTGTGTTCGGTAACACTGGAGCAAGCAAACGCCACAGGGGTATCATCCCTCCTCGTGCTATGCTTCTCTTGGATCCGGGATCAGGTAGGTGGGGATCAGAGAGTGTCCGAGACACCAAGGGCATATTCCTCATTGTGTTCGGTAACAGTGGAGCAAGCAAACGCCACGGGGGTATCATCCATCCCCGTGCTATGCTTCTCTTGGATCCGAGTGATCAGGTAGGTGGGGATCAGAGAGTGTCCGAGACACCAATGACATATTCCTTCTTGTGTTCGGTAACACTGGAGCAAGCAAACGCCACAGGGGTATCATCCCTCCTCGTGCTATGCTTCTCTTGGATCCGGGTGATCAGGTAATGTGGGATCAGAGAGTGTCCGAGACACCAAGGGCATATTCCTCATTGTGTTCGGTAACAGTGGAGCAAGCAAACGCCACGGGGGTATCATCCATCCCCGTGCTATGCTTCTCTTGGATCCGAGTGATCAGGTAGGTGGGGATCAGAGAGTGTCCGAGACACCAATGACATATTCCTCCTTGTGTTTGGTAACACTGGAGCAAGCAAACGGCACGGGGGTATCATCACTCTCCCGTGCTATGCTTCTCTTGGATCCGAGTGATCAGGTAGGTGGGGATCAGAGAGTGTCCGAGACACCAAGGGCATATTCCTCCTTGTGTTCGGTAACACTGGAGCAAGCAAATGCCATGGGGGTATCATCCCTCCCCATGCTATGCTTCTCTTGGATCCGTTAATCATGCGGGTGAAATATATGCGGTCATATTCTCTGCTCCGTCCTCCTTTCTTTTCCGGCCTGGTAAGGTCATCTTCAAGGGGGATCCTCTTCTTTGTGATTTCTATCTCGGGATGTCTCATGTAAATCGAAGGGTCTCTGTGATCCTGTCGTGCTTTTTATCCCTTGATTTTTTGCTAGTCTTGTTGGTTTGTTGTGGACTTGGTGCTTTGACCCCGGATTAGTGTCGAGTGTGCCCCCGAAATTTTGAATATGGCTTTCCATTTTAACCAAGAGAGCGGGAAAATTTTTTTTGAAAAGAGAAATTTTTATTCATATTCGGGGGCATACTGCCCTTCTTACGGCTCTCTGTGAATATTTCGAGAAATGCTTTACATCGAGCTCCTATATCCCTTTGTCGGGTTGCTGCAAAAAAAAAAGAATCTATTGAAAGTATTTCCTTAACATCTCGGCATTCCAGGGTTTTCTTAATCGCGTGCCATCTAGCTGTTCCAAGGTGTAGGCCCCCGGCCTTACCACCTCTGCAATTTTGTAGGGCCATTCCCACTTGGCTCCTAACAAGCCTTCTTACGGCCTTCGGGTGTTCAGAGTGACTCTTCTTAATACTAGGTCGCTCGGGAGAAAGACGCGAGTTCGAACTTTTTTGTTGTAGAAGCGGGCCATTTTTTGTTGATAAACCGCTGTCCTCATGACTGACTTCTCTTTTTTTTTCTCGATCAGGTCGAGGTGGCTTCTGATAAGCTCTTCATTTTTCTCGTCCTCAAAATGACGAACCCTGTGGGAAGTTATCCTGATCTCTGCTGGAATAACTGCTTCACACCCGTATGATAAGGAAAATGGGGTCTCCCCTGTGGAATCTTTATAGGTCGTCTGGTGTGCCCATAGTACTTCCGGCAGTTCCTCGACCCAAAAGCTCTTGCAGGATCCGAGCCGAGCTTTAAGATTTGCCTTGATCATTTTGTTCGCCGCCTCAACCTGTCTGTTTGACTTGGGGTGGGCTGGTGAGGTGAATTTTAAGGCGATCTGGAGGTCTTCGCAAAGTTTCCTGAATCCCCTACTATCGAACTGTTTTGCGTTGTCGGTGACGACAGCCCGTGGGATTCCGAACCTGCAGATAATGTTCTTCTTTAAGAATTCCGTGGCCTTATTTTCTGTGATGGTGGACAGGGGTTCGGCTTCCACCCATTTGAGAAATAATCTATGGCCACAATGGCATACTTCGCTTGCCCCCGTCCCTTTGGCATTGGTCCGATAACATCTAGCCCCCACTAAGCGAATGGTCAGGGACTGGATATAGTGGTTAACTGCTCTACTGGTTGGTGGTGGATATTGACATTCTTCTAACATCCTTCGCATTTCCGGGCTACCCTCATGTCGTCTTGGTGCATAGTTGGCCAATAGAAACCTTGTCTTAAAGCTTTAAAGGCCATCGATTGTCCTCCGGTGTGACTCCCACAGATACCCGCGTGAATTTCTCTGAGTACATAATCAGCTTCTTCTTCCGTTAAACATCTTATGAGGGGTACTGTGTAGCCTCTTCGGTAAAGCACCCATTCGATCAGGGAAAACTTGGTGCTTTTGAATTTTACCTTTCTGGCTTCCTTCTTGTCCTCGTGTGTCTCCTCTGTCTCCAAATATTTCTTAATTGGCTGTATCCACGAGGTTTTGTCTTCCACATCCAATAATTTTACCTCGAGTTCTCCTACGCTCTTTTCCCGGAGGCAGATTAGAGTGACTATTCTAGGGTTCTCTGATGATTTATCGAAGATGCGAACCGTATCAGGGAGTCTGCCTCGCAGTTGTCTTCTCGACTGATTTGCTTAAAGTGTACGTTCCTCATTCTTCCCACCAACCTTTTTACTTCAGCCAAGTAGGCTATCATACTCGGCTCCCTGGCTTGGAATTCGCCTTTCAACTGCTGAACAGCCAACTGAGAGTCACTTTTTATTACTACATCGTGGACTCCTACTGCTGCGCATAGCCTAAGACCGGCCATAATTGCCTAATACTCTGCCTCATTGTTTTTGGCCTCGAAGGCGAACTTCAAGGCGAACAACACCCATTTACCTTTGTGTCGTTTTTCAATATGATTCCAGTTCCTTTGGCTTGTGAGCTGGCAGATCCGTCTACTGGCATCTCCCATTTGCCTTCCCCCACGGTCAAGACCTGAGGTTCTGTGAATTCTGTGACAAAATATGCCAAGGCCTGCCCCTTTACTGCCATCATTGGGAGGTAAGAAATGTCGAGTTCACTTAACTCCACCGACCACTTCATTAGCCTGTCCGAAACTTCTGGTTTTTGTAGAATTTGTCTTAGAGGATAATTGGTGTAAACCCCATTAGGATGGGCTTGGAAGTAGGGTCGTAGCTTTCAGGCTGCAGTAATCAATGACAGGGCGACCAGTTCATGTACCGGATATCGGGTCTCTGCATCTAATAGAGCTTTGCTAACATAATATACTGGCATTTGGACCTTATCGACCTCTTGTACCAGCACTGAGCTTACTGAGTGCTCTGATACAGCTAAGTACAAGTATAATGTTTCTCCCAGGAATGGCTTTGCTAAAAGCGAGGGCTGTGTTAGGTATTATTTTAACTGTAGAAAAGCTTCCTTGTATTTCGGCGTCCAGTCGATTTCCTTTTTGGCCTTCTTGATGACTTTGAAGAAATTGTGGCATTTGTCTGTTGCTCGGGAGATAAATCGGTTAAGCGCGGCCAGCTTGCCGGTTAGACTCTATACTTCTTTTATTGTCCTGGGAGATTTTAAGTCTAGTACGGCCTGAATCTTCTGCAGGATTGCTTCTATGCCTCGGGAGCTTACCATGTAGCCCAAAAATTTCCCGGAGGCCACCCCGAAGGCGCACTTCTCCGGGTTGAGCTTTAAATTGTGTTTCCTCAATAACTCAAAGGTTTTCTTTAGGTCTGTCACGTGACACCCTGGCTCTTCAGACATCGTTATCATGTCATCAACATACACTAGCATTGATGTGCCGATGAGTGGTTTGAAAATTTTGTTGACTAGTTTTTGAAAGGTGTTCTTCTGCGTTCTTTAGTCCGAAGGGCATTACTTTATAACAGTAAAGCCCCTGATCAGTGACAAAAGTTGTATTCTCTTCGTCTGCAGGGTGCATCTTAATCTGGTTGTATCCTGAGAAGGCGTCCATAAAGCTTTGCAGTCCCTGGCAGGCTGTTGCATCCACCAGTTGATCTACGTTTGGCAGTGGGAAGCTGTCTTTCGGGCATGCCTTATTCAGATCGGTGAAATCCACACACATCCTCCATTTTCCATTTGACTTTTTCACCAGTACCACGTTTGATACCCACTCCGGGTATTTTACTTCTCTGATGAAACCAGTTTTCAATAATTTGTCCACCTCGGTCGCTACTGTCCTGCACCGTTCCTGATTGAAGGTTCTTCTTTTCTGTTTGACTGGCTTGTGTGACGGGCTTACTGCTAAGCGATGATTGATGAATTTTGGGTCAATCACGGGCATGTCGTCGTGCCCACATGCGAAGATGTCTGGGTACTCCTTAAGACATTCCAGCAGGCTATGTTTCAGGTTTTTGTCTAAGTTTCCCCCAATTTTTATGCCATTCCCGGGTCCGAAGAGATATATTCCTTCCAATTCCTCGATCGTTCCTAGCTGGGAAACTTTGTTTAGCCGAAGACCCGGATCCCCACTTGCTTCTTCTCCGTCTTCATTCTCCTGCCTTTTCCTGGTACCTACTTCAACGCACTCGTCCGTTGTATAATTATTAAGTACCCATTTCGTGTTAGGTCTTCCATCTGTTCTCGTAAATCCTTGTACTCGTCCGTTGTATGTTCCCTCAGATTATGATGTATGCAATAAGATTTCTTATTCCTTTTATCTGGGGGAAATCTCCTGAGTTCGGGTTCTATCAGAGGCCCTTTCCTTATATCTCCATGATGATCTGCCCTGGTGGCTTACTCAGAGGAATATATGCTTCTTCCCGGACTTCGTGGTTTACTTGGGTCGGGATTCCTCTTTCCTGGTTATTCCGAGGCATTGATTTGAATTCCTTGCGTCTCGGGAGGAGTTTTCTGAACTCCCTATCTGGCTGGTGGGGGGCCTCTGCCCTTATCGTCCTTTCTTTGACGGTTGTCCCCCTCCGGGAGATCTTTTCTTCGTTTTCTAATGAGACGAACTTTCGGGCTACTTCCAGGGCGGTAGCATAATCTGGTGTGTCCTGGATCCTTAAGTGAGTCCATAGTTTTCCGACCTTTAAGGCTCCTTTTAAACTTTCCAAGGCCTCAAGGGATTCATATCCTCCGACTTCGAGTACCATATTGTGGTACCTCTCAATGAAAGTTTTTAGGGGCTCGTCCTCTCCTTGCTTCATGAGTCTTAATTCTCCAATCGTTTTTTTAGGGACGCATGCCCCCTTGAAGTGCCGAATGAACGACTTTTTAAGTTGTGTGAAGCTTCCGATGCTCCCCGGGGCCAGACTTCTATACCATAGGATGGCGGATCCGCCCAAGGTCAGGGGGAGTACTTTGCAGATGGCATCTCCTACTACTCTTTGGACTTCCATTAATAGGACAAAGCTCTCAATGTGGGATTTCGGGTCGGTATGACCCTTGTAGGGCGTCATGGTTGACATGTTGAATCGCCTTGGGAACTTTGCCGACCTTATTTCTTCTGTAATGGGAGATTCCTCCTCACTACCGGGTATCTCTTGCATTAGTTTTGAGGTTTACCCCTCATTTGGCCATCTCTTTTTTTAGCCAAGACTTCATCTCACTACTTGTGCTGCCATGTCGCTTTCTGTGTCCCTCTTCGCGTCTATTGCCCCTGGTGCGGTACTCTTCATGCCTTGAAGTTTCCCGCACATTCTCGCCATACTCCCTGTTTTTTCCCCTGGAGTCGCGGAGACTATCATAGGAGGAATCTGGTGATTGTCTCATTTCTTCTTCTTCTCATGTGTTCTCTGTTTGTGAATCTTTCTCTACGACTACGGATTTTATCCCGTAGGGACCCTTCCTTCTGGGTTCATCGTCTTCACTTATATCCGCAATTCTTTTACCTTCTGTTTTTTCACCTTTTCTTCGACCGGTCCCGGCTTCCGGTCTCTCATTGTTCATTCCTTCCATTCTCTCCAGTCGATCTATCATGGATTTCATGCTTTCTTCCATTTTTTTCATCCAGTCCGTAGTTGGACTCACTGATGACTGATGATTTCCATCTTCTGACATTGTCTTTTTCGTGAACTGCTTTTTGTTGCGAAATTCCTCACAGACGGCGCCAACTGTTGACGGCTGATTTTGGTCTCAGGGCAATATGAGAATATTACTCCCGAGATAATCCTCCCTCAATAGTGAATTTGTTCGGTTAAGGGGAAACCAAAAGCAAATTTAGCAAAAGACAGATAAATACTCCAATCAACAAGGAGATTTAACGTGGTTCGGCGGATCAGATCTCACCTACGTACACGGGCACAAAACGGATGATACTTTTATTGCTGAAATATGTTTCTCCGATCTCTCTTTTGTTTACAAGTCTCACAATAATGATTTTGATGCCCTTTGCACATATTCTACTATTCTATTTATAATAATACATAAATCAGATTCTTTATTTTACAAGGGTTCCTAGTTGAGTCAATCTATTTCTTCCACAAGGTTTCCTAACTTCAAACTATCTTTACTCCTTTTGTCCTATTAAGATACTGATTTCACCATTCTCTCCCCGTGAAAGTAGGATAACTTGTTACCTTATCTGAGAAAATAGGATGCTCTACCCTCCTGAATACGCCTCGCTATCTGGTCGGTCCTCATGAGGTCGGTCATGATAGTCTTTTGAACTGAGAATGCTGCCACCGATATGATAATGCTCGGTAATCCGAACCGAAGTGGTCGGTCACCTACCATCAAGTGCTCGGCCCCTCACTCATGTGGTCTGGTCGGCTTTTCAATGATTTTGACTAAGGAGGGAATTTTACCCTCCTACCCCTGGCGTATTCCTAAACTAACATGGGATCTGAAAATATCATCAACAAATAATAATAATCATAATAATAAAATAGAGATAACTTTTGGTGATGAATTTTTTTATAATTTTTTTTTTAAAATATTGGAAATCTTATCGTCAAATCATCCGACCCGAAGTTAAGCAGAGTAGATAAAATTTCATGTCGTCATAAACTCTTAGAAAGAAATTATACCTCTCGATTACTCGAACCCAAAATCTGATAACCAAATTATAGATACTTTACCACCAATTAACAAGGTGGGCACTAATTTTTTTATAACTATTTATTAGATTTTTAAATTTTTTTATAATTTCTATTTTTTATTATTCAAACATTAAATGATCAGTGTTATATTTGATATTATTATTATTATTAGAACAAAAATACATATGGCCTCTTGATCAAGTCTGTATGTTTGTGATGAAAAAATTATCATAAATTTTGTTTGATTTTTTGAAATGAAATGAAAAATTATTTCAAAATAACCACTAAAATCTTATTTGGATCATTTTTTTCATTTCAGATGAGATTTTTGAATCTCATACCAACCCTGAACAACGGGATTTAATAAATAAATTATAAAATAATTACTATGTAGTAAATAATTATAAAAAAATAACGGAGCAAAGAGGGCATTATCTCAAAAACAAAAAGTGACGTTTTTTCAGAAACGAATCGAAATCGAATTGACATGAACCGTCGTCGTTCTGACTTCTGCCGAAACTTGGAGGTCAAATTCGTAAAACCGCCTCTATCATTTTCATATCCACGTGTCTTCGCTTGAATCGTTTCTGAGATTCTGCCATTCTCTCTGCCCCCATCAGACTCACGGTTCATCCCGACTCGAGTCTCAGTCTCTCCATTGACTCAACTGAGTCAGACTCGATCACCAACTGTTGATTATGTAGAAATTCTCTTAAACCTTCATCTGTTGACTTCGCTTTCCACGATTCAAATGGCTAAACGTTACCTGATTAGTCTCTTTCTTACTCTTTCATTTACGCTTCCTGCTGTCCACGCAAGCGATGGTGACGCTGATCCGATTTACAAGTACAGATTCTCAATTCGTTATAATATTTTTGCACTAATAAATAATTAACTTCTTATTTTATCATGAAATGCTAGCACTGTTGTATTGACGAGCTAGGGTTGTCGTTCTAATTCACTAGTGAGGCGAATATTGTATGTAGAAAGTGCTTTTGAGTAAAAGTCATTTCCCGAAAAGCACTTTTGATTACTTTAGTCAATTATATGCTGAAGTGCTTTTGGAACCAGAAGACTTGTTTATTTGTTTGAGATTCGCTGTCTTGTCAATGGTTTTGACTTAGATTGGATGGACGGTAAGTTTTTTAGAAGGATAATATATTTAGTGTATAATTTTTTACATGGTGTTTAAAATTGGGAGATTAGCTGCCCGCTTGGAAGTATGATGATTGAAGCTTGCCTATGGAGTTTCTGTTTTGACTTTTTGGATGTCAGTTAGATCATATACAGCTTGACTGTCATACCTCTTGCCGATGCCGTAAATGAAGATTCCATTTAACTATGAAAAATTGGTTGATGTATTCTGGAGACTTGATTTTGATGTTCTATTTACATTCTTAGTATTGATTATCAATTGACATTGACTTTTGATTCTGGCTAGAGGATTAACTAAACCTGTGATTTTTGTTATACTAAAGAAATTTCATTAGTCTATGTTGTCTTATGCTTGTTTTGTTTGTGGATGTTAATCCTTACCGTACTTCTTGTTGGTTTGCAGGGCTTGTGCGGAGCAGTGTGAGAAAACTGGATGGTGGAGGACAAATGCTTCCAACACTGTAACTTTTCATGGGATGGAAACCTATGGGTGGGCCATGGTATCTGCAAGAACCACTCTATCTCCAGTGGAAACAATGAGACTGCAGCAGTGACTGTCGATATCACTGTATGCTTGCTGGAAGAGGAGAGAGGAAAAGTTGGTGACAAGCCTGTCAAGTTTCATGGGAAATGGCCATTCCACCGTGTTTTAGAATACAGGTTGTTTTATGTAATTTGCTGGAGCACTTTTCACTGTTGATGTAATTACTTAATTTTGCTTCAGTCACCTATCTGC